>CAXAOA010000316.1:52500-56530 GCA_963970395.1 Ephialtes manifestator
GGCAGACAGGCAGACAGGCAGACAGGCAGACAGGCAGACAGGCAGACAGGCAGACAGGCAGACAGGCAGACAGGCAGACAGGCAGACAGGCAGACAGGCAGACAGGCAGACAGGCAGACAGGCAGACAGGCAGACAGGCAGACAGGCAGACAGGCAGACAGGCAGACAGGCAGACAGGCAGACAGGCAGACAGGCAGACAGGCAGACAGGCAGACAGGCAGACAGGCAGACAGGCAGACAGGCAGACAGGCAGACAGGCAGACAGGCAGACAGGCAGACAGGCAGACAGGCAGACAGGCAGACAGGCAGACAGGCAGACAGGCAGACAGGCAGACAGGCAGACAGGCAGACAGGCAGACAGGCAGACAGGCAGACAGGCAGACAGGCAGACAGGCAGACAGGCAGACAGGCAGACAGGCAGACAGGCAGACAGGCAGACAGGCAGACAGGCAGACAGGCAGACAGGCAGACAGGCAGACAGGCAGACAGGCAGACAGGCAGACAGGCAGACAGGCAGACAGGCAGACAGGCAGACAGGCAGACAGGCAGACAGGCAGACAGGCAGACAGGCAGACAGGCAGACAGGCAGACAGGCAGACAGGCAGACAGGCAGACAGGCAGACAGGCAGACAGGCAGACAGGCAGACAGGCAGACAGGCAGACAGGCAGACAGGCAGACAGGCAGACAGGCAGACAGGCAGACAGGCAGACAGGCAGACAGGCAGACAGGCAGACAGGCAGACAGGCAGACAGGCAGACAGGCAGACAGGCAGACAGGCAGACAGGCAGACAGGCAGACAGGCAGACAGGCAGACAGGCAGACAGGCAGACAGGCAGACAGGCAGACAGGCAGACAGGCAGACAGGCAGACAGGCAGACAGGCAGACAGGCAGACAGGCAGACAGGCAGACAGGCAGACAGGCAGACAGGCAGACAGGCAGACAGGCAGACAGGCAGACAGGCAGACAGGCAGACAGGCAGACAGGCAGACAGGCAGACAGGCAGACAGACAGGCAGACAGGCAGACAGACAGGCAGACAGGCAGACAGGCAGACAGACAGGCAGACAGGCAGACAGGCAGACAGGCAGACAGGCAGACAGACAGACAGGCAGACAGGCAGACAGACAGACAGACAGACAGACAGACAGACAGACAGACAGACAGACAGACAGACAGACAGACAGACAGACAGACAGACAGACAGACAGACAGACCCCCCTGGTGTTGCCACCTTGCCGTGGTGGGTGGGCTTCAGTGATCCATCGATCCGCCAGGCCAGGCCGGTAGGTGCAACCATGCCGGACGGGCTGACGGGGAGGATCGAGACAAAGAGCAGCACAAACCCGCGGGCGCGATACCCTTTCTGGCGCCGTCGGCGTCGGCTTTCTTGGACTCCTCTGGCGAATGCGGCGAGGGTACAGCGGATAACCTGGGAGGTCCTCTCGGGTGGGGGACATCGCACGCCCAGGGGCCGCTTGATAGTACCGGGGCCCGACTTGGGTTTAGCCACCTGGGTGGGCTGCCTCGTAGCAGCACGTGAAAAAAGCTTGTGTTGCCCCTGCAGGACCTGATGGCTCCAGGGTGTGGACCTGCGGGGGGGCCGAGTGTTGTCTCCGCCGAGGCCACGTTGCAGCAAGCTGTGGGAGATTCCGGGGGTTTCGGCCCGATGGATGCCGCTAGGGATTTTCGCGTTCGTGGGTGGGGGGATGCGGGTAGTGTGCTAGGAGTCTGAGGTGGGGATCCTCTTTCAAAAACCCCGCTTTTTATGAATATGTCCGATTCATCAAAAAGTCAAAAGGTGCGCAAGGACACTGGGCTTTCCACGGCCCAAAAAGGTATACTTACCTCAAAAGGAGACAATCCGTCGGGTACAGGAGGAGGCCCGATAGAAGCAAAAGATGCAGGAAATGGAGAGACTTATTTCGCAAGGGAGAAAGTGGAGACTGTCCAACAGAGAGAACAGTTGGAAAAAGAGGAGGAAATCTCATTTACCGAGCTAGGCAAACGCATTCAAATAATCGACACGATTGTTAAAGAAGCTAAGAACATTCACAAGCCGATCCGAGACGCTATAACTGAAGCGGTGGTTTTCTATCAGCAGATGCAGGAACACCGAAAAACCAGAAAGGAAATATGGGCCCGACAGGGCTCCGTACATGCCCAAGTAGAAGCTCTAAATAGGACATGTCATATGATGCCAGAAATACGAGTTGAGAAAAAGGAAGTCGCTGCCCAGGCCGGCCCATCGCAGGCAGGACAGAAGAAGGCTGCGACTGAAAACCGAAGTGGGACCTTAAGGAGACTCGACGTCGACAAGAAAAGACTGGCGACCTCACCACCACAAGTTGCAACACCGGAGAAAAAGCGACGAAATGGAGGTGGAACGGAGAGCGCAGCGCGGGTCGACAGGAATCCGCACACTAGTGCTTCCCTACAGCAGTCGAGCACTGAGGGAGAAAAATGGGAGAAGGTCGATAGAGACAGAAAGGGAAAGAGATCCGCGACTAACTCGAGAAAAGAGCAGGAGCTGAAAATCCGTGGCAGACGACCAGAAGCTGTCGCAGTCAAAGCGAAAGGAGAGACCTCATACGCAGATATCCTCCGAGCGATAAAGGCGAAAGTCGACCCGGAGAAATGCGGAATAAAAATAGCCGGGATAAGACGCACACGGGCTGGCGAAATCCTCGTTGAGATCCAGAAGGGAACCGAAGGGGCAGATTCTCTGAGAGACGCAGTAGCGAAAGCACTTGGAGAAGATGCGACCGTCCGCACGATGGCCCGGAACTACGCAGTCGAAATCAGGGACTTAGACGAAGTCACTGACAAGGACGAGATACGTTCGGCAATAGAGGCAGCGACCGGAAACACCGACGAAGACGCAGTAAATGTGAAATTGCTTAGGAAAGGTTTTGGGGGGACGCAAATAGCAGTGGTAATGGTGTCGGCGAAAATTGCCGAGAAGCTACTCGAGACGGGTAAGCTCAAAGTAGGCTGGGTCCGCTGCCGCGTCAGACTTAAGACCGAGGTCTTGAGATGCTTTCAGTGCCAAGGCTTTGGGCATATAGCGCTCGACTGCAAAGGACCCGACAGGTCAAAACTATGTCGACTTTGCGGGCAGGAAGATCATCTCGCAAAGGAATGCAAGAAAGAACCTTTCTGCATAGTTTGCAGGGATGCCCCGGAACAAGGAGACACAAGTCATATACTCGGGAGTGCAAGGTGTCCCTCCTTTCAGAAGGCTCTGAAAAAAGGTCGAAATGGCTAGGTTTCTTCAGATAAACTTGGGTAGAGGGCGCGAAGCTCAGGACCTCCTCATGCAAACAGCCATCGAGAAGGAAGCGGACGTACTGATTATAAGTGAACAGTATCAAAGGCCAAACACAGGGTTATGGTTCCAAGATACGACTGGAAGAGCAGCTATAGCCGTTACCAATAGAGTTACAAAAGTTGGAGCGGTCGATGAATCGGCAGCAGACTTTGTATGGGCCGAGATAGATGGGATGCGAGTGTATAGCTGCTACTTCTCGCCGAACTTGGACTACCAAGAGTTCGTGTCGCAACTTGATCGCCTGGAAGACAGCCTCCGAACGGTGAAAGAAGACGTGCTGGTAGCTGGAGACTTCAACAGCAAGTCGCCGGAGTGGGGCTCTCGGAGACTTGATGCCAGAGGAGAGGCACTATCGGATCTGATTGGTAGACTCGACCTCGTCATCGTTAACGAGGGAAATAAGTTTACCTTTCGCCGTGGACAAACAGGCTCAGTAATCGATATCACACTATCTTCACCGGGCATAGCCGCAAGAACGACAGGTTGGGAGGTGCTGGAAGATTCAACACTCAGCGACCATCAATATCTGATCTTCAACATCTATAAGGAACCAAGGAGAGACCCGGATGCGGGGCAAAACGCGACAACCAGAGAGAGAGGTTGGGTATTACGGAGGCTTGATAAACACAAGCTGATGGAGGTGCTGGAAACCGCAAAGCAACAAGGGCGTTTTCAGGCTCTAGCTGAATCCCAGAACCCGG
>CAXAOA010000317.1:10000-14325 GCA_963970395.1 Ephialtes manifestator
ACGCACGCACGCACGCACGCACGCACGCACGCACGCACGCACGCACGCACGCACGCACGCACGCACGCACGCACGCACGCACGCACGCACGCACGCTCGCACGCACGCACGCACGCACGCACGCACGCACGCACGCACGCACGCACGCACGCACGCACGCACGCACGCACGCACGCACGCACGCACGCACGCACGCACGCACGCACGCACGCACGCACGCACGCACGCACGCACGCACGCACGCACGCACGCACGCACGCACGCACGCACGCACGCACGCACGCACGCACGCACGCACGCACGCACGCACGCACGCACGCACGCACGCACGCACGCACGCACGCACGCACGCACGCACGCACGCACGCACGCACGCACGCACGCACGCACGCACGCACGCACGCACGCACGCACGCACGCACGCACGCACGCACGCACGCACGCACTCACACACACACACACACACAGACACACACACACACACACACACACACACACACACACACACACACACACACACACACACACACACACACACACACACACACACACACACACACACACACACACACACACACACACACACACACACACACACACACACACACACACACACACACACACACACACACACACACACACACACACACACACACACACACACACACACACACACACACACACAGACAGACACACACACAGACAGACACACACACAGACAGACACACACACAGACAGACACACACACGGACACACACACACACGGACACACACACACACAGACACACACACACACACAGACACACACACACACACAGACACACACACATACAGACACACACACACACACACACACACACACACACACACACACACACACAGACACACACACACACACACAGACACACACACACACACAGACACACACACACACACACAGACACACACACACACAGACACACACACACACAGACACACACACACACAGACACACAAGTAGTAAGGTACAGGTATAGGGAGACAGTACCCCCACTCCTCTCCCTATGTCTGGCGCCGGCCCCCACCCCTTCGACTGTCTGTCTCGGGGCCCCCTCCCCCCTATGGAGGGGGTGACTACAATATAGGGAGCCAATGAGAGGCCGGGGAAAGATGTTAGTGATATTCCCTGAGCTGTGATTGGTCCTAGGGGAATTCCCCGAGCTGTGATTGGTTTGGTGAGATTCCCCGAGTTGTGATTGGCTGTTAGTTTTGGCTAGTGGACATTTTTTTTGGTGGGTCAAAATGGATAGAAAAGAAAATTATCGATCTTTCGGCGGTCGGTAAAATCAATTTCATTTTTCTATAGTCGGTAATGTCGAGTTCTTAGTATTATATCGAATAGTATGTCGGTAAGGTAGGAAAATAAAAAAGAGTAGAATTATTGGTTACATACGTTTATTTATATATATATAGGGCTAGTTGCACATCGATGTTGAGATGGAGATGATGATGGAAATGTACACGATTATCTTATATCTAGAGGTAATGAGGCTGCGACGGGTTATCGGCGATTAATCTTATATCTAGATATAATAATGAAAACGTGAAAGTAATTAGAAATATCCTATAAAGTAGTATTATAATGATTAAATACTGAAG
Organism: Ephialtes manifestator; assembly: GCA_963970395.1. Lineage (NCBI taxonomy): Eukaryota > Metazoa > Arthropoda > Insecta > Hymenoptera > Ichneumonidae > Ephialtes > Ephialtes manifestator. Next base: position 11,639 of record CAXAOA010000317.1, read on the forward strand.
GAGGCAAAACATGGTTATGAAACGCAAGAAGAATTATATAAATATATATAAACACACAGAGATGATATTATCCTTATTGGGTCGGTATATTTATTTTCATTGCAAGTGCTTTTTTTAATTCATTTGCGATGAAAGAAGTGCACAATGCGGTTAACTCCAAGAACACGATGCCAAATGTGAGTTCAACAAATTCGGCATCAAGTCGTCGTTTTACAGCGTCTTTGAGATTTTTAAAATTATTTTTAATAAGTTCTCTGACGCGTAGTTCATCGATGTTTTCGAGTGATTCGTTGGGAGGTATATGAAGAAGCAGTTCAGCACAAAGTACTTCAGCACATTTTTGTACTTGTCTTGCATATCGTTGTAGACGTCTAAAACGTTCTTCGGTGCATACAATGATGTTGAGTAGACCGTCAAACGATGGTTTTTGCATTACAACAGCGGGTGAATAATTTTTTCGCTTTTTCTTCGCCGGTGGGCCCGGTTCCATGGGTTGGCTCTCGAACATGTCAGCGGGGTCGTCTTCTACGGGTATACGACGATCGAAAACGATAGATTTCGAGCCGTAACTTGTGGTGAAGAGAATCTCGCAGTCGTCAATTCGTATAGGTGCTGGGGTGCGCCAACTTGACCCTCGAATTATCTTTTGTCCATCGTTGAAATATTTAGAAATTTCGGTGAGATATGTTTGCAGTACGGTCCAAGCCGGTGCCTCGAAGACAATACCGCCTGCCGTGGTATTGTTCTGAAGTTTTATGATCGGTTGGATAGTACCGTCGGCACGCGGCTGTAGACCGATGCTAACTTTTTTCGTCTCCGACTGGTTGATGGTATATGTTGTACCGAGAATTAGGGGTCCTTCTAGGCGCTTCTTCTCGTCGTCCGATAGCACTCGATACATGGTTGCTGGTTGTAGGTCCGTATTACGTTTATTTTGAGTACTGATGGTTTGGCTCATGTTGAACACTTGGTCACCAGTACGGTGATTATGATGATGATGAAGAAGTGGCAGTGAGATGATTTGGTTACAATTTTCAGTGAAGTCACGGGCCTGACTGCCGATTTCTAATATTACGCTGAGGCTTATATGCTGTTCTAGATAAATGTCACATGTATTGTAGAGTGGAGTGGGGGGGGGGGGAGCGAGTGAACCGGTTTTTGGGGGTAGTATTATTGTATTGGTCACATGTCACGATGCATCCGATCTAATGTTAACAGGTGTTTAACACCTGTTGAAATTTTCCTATATCATTAGCATATTTGACTACAAATCACTGTCGGTAACGGATACATAAACAAAAGATATCGATCTTTTCGCACTGGGTATAAGTTGCGGGTGTCGCCATACACAAGCTGTTGTATAAATAAAAAATAAATTTTCCTGGACCACACAGCCAGAGATCGTTGATTTAGGAAGGTAATAAAAAACAAAATAGATAGCTGTCACAACAATCGATGGTTGCGATGGTCAGTCTAGGGTTGTCGCTAACCAGCTGTTGCAGTATAACTGCGGTCGATCGGTTAGATTTTTCCGATCGTAAAGGGTGCGAGGAATACCTGTGCACGACTAACGAAGGGTCATCGATACTTCTCACCCGCAGTGTGCGACAATAGAAGCGGGCTTACTCGCTGAGTCAAGTGTTTAGAGTTATCTAAAAAGCGGTAGCATTGTTTCTTCAGAGGTCTGGATTTTTCTTTTTACGAAAGTTAACATAGGCCATGGTCATCTCGATACTTTGTCGGGTTGTCGCGAGATCTTGGAGAAAACAGATCTTGCGACAAGGAGAACAATGTCTTGCAAATTTTGGGGTTTCACTGCCAAACATTGCACCGACAACCCTTGAGATTTTTCTTTGCTTTGGAAAAACTGTAGTGGGGGTGTGTTTAAGGCTATATAGTCTTTCGGAAACTCGAATTTGTTTTAATTCTTTGTCAAGAAGTCATTCGCGCCACTTCGACGAGTTTCTCGAAAAACAGTGTTCGACGTCTTACCGTGGAAATTCTGTGTATCCTGTGCTCGCTTAAAGTGTAGTGAAATTGTACAAATTTTTATTGTACACATTTTGTCAGTGTTGTGTGTGCGAAAAGAAAAAAAATGCAGTGTGAAAGAGCCCGTGACCTCATTAAGGTTATTCGAAAAACCGTCGGTTTAGTACGGTTTCGAAGTGGTGTTATTGCGCGACGGTGCACGTTGCAATGGGCATCGCGGTTGCGTACGTTAAACCTTCAGGAAGCTCAACGAGAGTTCAGAGCTATCCTGAGACGTTTAACGTTACGTGTCATTGGTCGTGCGTACGACCATAGTGCCTTCGATGATTCCAATTACGCAATTTTAATTGCGTGTGAAGTCGTGGCCGAGCGCAATGGTGAGCACCTCGTTGCGGTCCGGGGTCTCATGGAGCGCTACGAGAACGCTCAATGGGGTGCGCGTCTGGCTGACTCTTCGAGCGAGAGTGAGGCCGATGAGGATGACGTTGCTGCGGAGAACGTCATTTTTTTTTTACGATGACGACAACGTTGACAACAACGGTGACAACAACGGTGTCAATATTGAAGATCCGTGGCTTATGGCCATGGACGAGGATTCGGGTATGGGTTCAGATATGAACGACCATGAGGCTATGCTCGGCCTGAACCCGTTGGTCATGGAGATAGCGCCTCCAGCCTCCCCGGATCCTGAACCCGAG
>CAXAOA010000319.1:0-81914 GCA_963970395.1 Ephialtes manifestator
ATGCCGATGGTGGTGGTGATGCTGGTGATGATGACGGTGCTGACGGTATTGGCGATAGCAACGGAGGAGGCACCAACAATGCTGAAATCAATCACCATTCATGGAGTGATTACTCCTCGTCCGCTGTACCGTCGTACGCTTCGAGGAACCTTAAAAAAATTAAGTCCTCGTCGTCGTCATAGTCATCGTACTCCTCCCCGATCACTCCATCTGCGTCGAAGTACGGCACGACATAGTTCGGAGCCATTTTCGCTAGAGCAGCGACTCTTTCCCTGAGAGCCTCCATACGATCTTGCACCATCTCAAGAGCTGGTGGTGGTGGAGGCTCTGGGTTTTCGCGTCTGACGAGGAACATTTCACCAAAAACGTCCTCGTCATATTCACCACCCAGCGGAATGAATCCTCCATCTTCCTCATGAGCCTGCTCATGAGGAGGCGGAGATACAGGGCTATACGAAATGTCGTGCCGCTCTTCACGCTGATTATCGAGCGCGATCTCGGCGAGGAACCCTGAATTTTCAAAATTATTATTATTATTATTACTAATAACAATAAATTGATAATTTTAAAACCTTATAAAACATATACTTACAATCATCACGATTATCGAGTTCCTCCAATAACACTGTGGTGGCCTCGTCGATGTTACGAGGCCGCTGTCCGTATACAGTCTCTTCCAACTGCTGCTGCTGCTGCTGGTCTCCTCTTCCTCGTTCTCCACCTCGTCCTCATCCGCGTCCTCCTCCTCGTCTTCATCCGCGTCCTCCTGGTCGAGCTCGAGCGACTCCAAATCCTCCAGTCGTTTGAGGGTGGACTCATCAGAGTCGTCCTCATCCGACGAGTCCGATGACTGGTCGACGTCCATCCCCTCAAAAGACCGTTCGACGTCGTCCTCGAGGATTTCGGCGACGACCTCGATACTCGAGACCGACCCCGAACCCGAGCTCGACGACGTCGATGCACTCGAGCCCGACGCCATCTCGTCGTTGGCACGTTCATCATTAGCGAGAAGTCCTAGCGGAAAAATAAAAATACAAAATTAAAAAATTTCATAAAACAATATAATTGTTAATAACAAATATTAATGAAAAAATAAAAATACAAAATTTAAAAAATTTCATAAAACAATATAATTGTTAATAACAAATATTAATTTTATTACTTACCATTGACAATGTCAATTCCACGAACGAGGCGTCGCAACGGTCTATGAAAAAGACCACCACACAATGATAAATGGTCCCAGACACACCGTTGCGACAGGTATGACCCGTCAAAAGCGCCACTCTCATATGCCGCGGTTATGAGGTGACAATTACCCCGCCGAAGCACAATGGCGAACTCCGCTTTCAATTGCGAGACGGTGAAATTCGCGATATTCGCGAACCACCGCTCGTTCAAGTACCGCGACATCCGCGAGTCGCGACTAATAAAAATTCTCGCGGTTAGCCTCAGAGCCTCCACAAGCTTCCTTTGAGGGGTATTCAAAGGCATTTTCGATGATAAACACAAAACGAAAACGGAAACACAAAAAGTAAACTGTTCGACACACGGTAGAGCACGAGTAGACACAAGAAACTTGCAAGTCGACACGCACAGTAACACGTCTCAGCACAGAATTAGACGAAAATATCTGTTTCTGATAGTTTTATCCTTTAACCCAAATAGGCCCCCACCTACACATCTCGTTACTCTCGTTGCGAAAAGTGTGTAAAAAAAAGGGAAAAAGGGCAGCAGTTAAAAGTCGGTGCATCGATATACTATCGTTGTCTCAAGGGTCACCGCAACCATTGACGCTCGTCATCCGGACCTATTCTTTTACACCACACTGCACTTATGCCTTTTTTTTTTGTAAGTCCGTTAATGAGTCCCCTGTAGCTGTATCACTCTAACAGACGGTATTGCCGAAATAGGCTCCGTTTTTTTTGCTAGTTTTTCCTCGGACAATACTAAAAGGATAGAATGTTTCAGAACATCACTCTAGACTCGTAAATATTACATTTTGAAGACTATCATCCATACTAAGCAAAAATTCGGTAAATCGGTCAAGCGTTTACGGTGTTGTATTGTTTTCGTCTTTAACCAGACCGCCTGTTTCCTACAGCGCGTGCTTTGTACACACACACACACCCACACATGCATATACGCGGACAATTACGAGCATACTCATACTTACTCCTCCGCCGAGCAGGATACAAATTTCCGCTTTTAGCCGAAAAAGATAAGATTTACGACTTCTTCAAAAATCTCACGTCATACAGTTGAGTGGTCCAAATCAAGCTTTTAGGTAGGAAAAGATAAAATTGTCCTTTTGAGAAAATTTTAAACCTCCGCCGAGCAGGATACAAATTTCCGATTTTAACCGAAAAGATAAGATTTACGACTTCTTCAAAAATCTCACGTCATACAGTTGAGTGGTCCAAATCAAGCTTTTAGGTAGGAAAAGATAAAATTTTCCTTTTCAGAAAATTTTAAAAGCCACCCTCACCCCATCCTAGATACCTTTAGGCTATCGTGACACAATTTATGGGCCATAAAAATACATTAGTGACGAGGAGAGTGCACTCAACTTTTCTCGGAACCTAGCAAGATAACCGGTTGCTGTAGATTAAAGCATGTCTGAAAATATAATACCACAACAATGCATCGATGACTCATATGTAAAGCGTTTCTCCCCCCCACCATAAACTATTTTGTATCATATAAAAAAGACTGGTGACGGGGTGACCACCAGAAAGACCAGTGAGCGGTTCCATACTACATCAAACATAAATATAGTTAAACTACGCATCGATAAATCGTGCTGCAGTGTTCTCTCCCATACGTGTACACGCTCCATTGTGGTTGAAGCACATTTTCGACATGAGTACTTCAGATTTAAGTGTGAACACCATGTACCGTATTCTGTCAACTGAAGAGAAGAAAAAATTAGAATCACCACTACTTCTGGGGTCGACATATAATCTCAACGCTTCGGAGACCAAAAAAATAAGTGTTGGTCTTCAACCACGTGCAAATGGGGAAATTGTGCCTATTGTGAAATTACAAAATAATAACTCATCAGGAGGGATAGTGTTTGAATCTTCGGCGTGGAGTAAACTACAAGACTGCTATGAAGATATAAGTGCTCATTTCACGAGTTGCAAAAGTTATGGTTGGAAGAGCGATCGTACCAACTCGCCGCCACTCAAAATCGAGGACTTCGAGGTTTGCTTTACAACAGCGTTTGGGTCAAAGGCTGTTGTGTTCGATCGGCGACCTGAAGCGTCAACCACCGAGGAAGCTGATGACAATAACGAGGAATCTCAGCTAGACCCTCCACCACCGAAGAAAAAGAAGAGTCATTATTCACCAGCAGTTGTTATGCAAAAAACATCATTTGACGGTCTATGCAACGTGACGGTCTGCGTCGAGGAGCGCTTCAGACGACTTCAACGATTTGCCTCTAGTGTCAAAACGTGTATTGATACTCTGTGTGCAGAATTGCTTCTTCACATTCCAGCTAATGAATCATCAGAAAACGTAAATGAAGCTCGAGTTAAAGAACTTTTTACACTAAACGCAAAGTCTTTGCATGACGCTGTACAACACAGAATGGACCCCTCTTTCTACGGTCACTTATTCGATGTAGTGTTCGTAGAACTAAAGGTATTTTGTATTCCATATATCACAAACGAGGTAAAGAAAATGTTGGAAATTAACAAGAAGGCATTGGCTGCAGCCAAATGAAGAAGTTAAACCCAGGTAATACTAATAACATGCGGTGTTTATAAGCGAATTCTCTTAAGAACAGTATTTTTAGTTTTAGTAATTTGGCGCGGCTGCGTGTGTGCATGTGTGTATATATGTATATAAATATTGTAAACATATAAACAATAATTAAATAAACAAATTTATAAATATGTAAGTGTTAATTTATTCGAACATTCCATTTCTCATAGACATTAGAATAAGCATGAAAAAGCGCGAGAAGAACGAGTATACGGACGCGCCGATCATCTCGCGCTGGTGGGTGAAGGTGGGAGCGCTATGGGAGGGGTGTCGCGGCGGGTGGGGGTTCTCGCGGTCTTGGGTCGCGTGCGCTATTTGATATCACTCTCACGTGCGTCGCCATTGTAGACGGTCAGTCGGATACCACGGAGCACACGGGTCTCTCGCGATCCTTGACCACCAGCCGCGACTTACAACAACGGCCACCGGCGGCGCCACCGTCGACTCTCAGTCGGACACGCGCCGGAGCGCTGATCACACACCGTCTCTCGCGATCTTGGGCCACCGCTTGGGACTTCCGGCGACGCTCACCGGCGGCGCCACCATCGACTCTCAGTCGGACCCACGGCGGAGCGCCGAGAGCACGCCGTCTCTAGCGATCACGGGCCACCGGCTGAGACTTCCGCCGACACTCACCGGCGGCGCCACCGCCGACTCTCAGTCGGACCGACGGCGGCGCTCCGAGAGCACGCCGTCTCTCGCGATCCGGGCCACCGCTTGGGACTTCAGGCGACACTCACCGGCGGCGCCACCGTCGACTCTCAGTCGGGCCCACGGTGGAGCGACGCGAACACGACGGCTCTCTCTCAGTCAGACACACGGCGGAGAGCCGAAAGCACGTCGTCTCTCGCGATATCGGGCCAGCGCTCGCGACTTACGGCGACGCTCACCTGCGGCGCCACTATCAATTTTCGGGCCCCAGCTGAATGCACGGACTACGTGGTGCTTTCGCGATCTTGGTCCACAGCGTGGGCGGAAACAAGACGAAGGAAACGAGGGGTGAGTTCCACGACAAAAGTACAGGGTGGGGGGTTGTGACAAGTATAGAGACGAATTACAGTCGTTCTCCCAGAGGGGGAGGGGCAAGGGGTGGGAAGAGGGGGGATAATTAGAGGAATTTTCTGTGAGTTACCACGACATATGTACAGGGTGGGGGGTTGTGGACAATTATAGGGACGAATTACAGTTGCTCTCTCAGGGGGGAGGGGTAAGGGGTGGGAAGAGGGAGGGGTAATTAGAGGAATTTTCTGGGAGGGAGGACACTCAAGGGAGGGAAAAAGACACTCTAGGGAAGGAGGGGCGGGGCTACCCCCCACCACGCCCCCTATGGTGCCACTAGGCCACGCCCCTCTGGCGACTGGCGCCACTAGACCACGCCCACCTGTCTCGCGATCTTTGCCTATATCTACTAACGTCCTTTGGTATTTTTCACTAAGAGCAATAATTTTGGAAATAATAATTTCGAAATCGGTTGCGACACAACACCCACGCAGATTACTCTAAAAGTCTTGCTCCTACAAATAAGATGATTACGACTTTTTTACTCTAAACTATGCAAGGAATGTAATAAAATCAATTGCGGACAGATAAAATAATTGTTGCTGAAAATGAGCAACAAATTATTATCTAACTAACCGACAGCAGTGGACGTGCGGTCAGTGTGTGGCTTCGGCGGTCCCCAGAGTTAAGCAGCATTATTTGCGGTCATAACTTGGTTGGGGAGCGGGAGGCAGTTTTTCTGAGTTTCCAATGTATTCTCATACAGTACAAATTCAGTAAAAATAAAGCCAACTGTATCGGCCTGGTTTTCCGCAGTTTCCCTGTGCCCTTGTGCAAATGCGATACAGTAGTGCATTAGGATGAGTAGCTGCGGACAACACCCTAGAGGGGTCACTATGAAGGAACGGGGAAAAGTGGAGAGGGGAAACGTAAAAGCCTGAAGAAGGCATACGAAAGAAGCCGATAATTATTATCTAACAAATGCAATCAACAAGTTATTAACTTTTAACTTATATTTATTTATCCCTTGCATAGTTTATAGTGAAAAAGGTCCTGTTAAACTTTTTTGTAGGGATAAGACTTTTAGAGTTCTCTGCGTGGGTGTTGAGTCGCAACGGATTTCGACGTGATTATTTTCGAAAGTATTGCTTCTAGTGAAAAATACCAAAAGACGTTTTCCTCTTAATATTGTGCAAGGAATGCAGTAAAATCAATTGCGTACCGATAAAATGATTGTTGTTGAAAATAAGCAACAAATTGTTGTCTAACTAATGCAATCAACAAGTTATAAACTTTTAACTTATATTTATTTATCCCTTGCATAGTTTATAGTGAAAAAGGTCCTGTTAAACTTTTTTGTAGGGATAAGACTTTTAGAGTTATCTGCGTGGGTGTTGAGTCGCAACGGATTTCGACGTGATTATTTTCGAAAGTATTGCTTCTAGTGAAAAATACCAAAAGACGTTTTCCTCTTAATATTGTGCAAGGAATACAGTAAAATCAATTGCGTACCGATAAAATGATTGTTGTTGAAAATAAGCAACAAATTGTTGTCTAACTAATGCAATTAACAAGTTATTAACTTTTAACTTATATTTATTTATTCCTTGCATAGTTTAAAGTGAAAAAGGTCCTGTTAAACTTTTGAGTAGGGATAAGACTTTTAGAGTTATCTGCGTGGGTGTTGAGTCGCAACGGATTTCGACGTGATTATTTTCGAAAGTATTACTTCTAGTGAAAATTACCAAAAGACGTTTTCCTCTTAATATTGTGCAAGGAATACAGTAAAATCAATTGCGTACCGATAAAATGATTGTTGTTGAAAATAAGCAACAAATTGTTGTCTAACTAATGCAATTAACAAGTTATTAACTTTTAACTTATATTTATTTATTCCATGCATAGCTTAAAGTGAAAAAGGTCCTGTTAAACTTTTTTGTAGGGATAAGACTTTTAGAGTTATCTGCGTGGGTGTTGAGTCGCAACCGATTTCAACGTGATTATTTTCAAAAGTATTACTTCTAGTGAAAAATACTAAAGGACATTTTTCTCCTGAAATTGTGCAACGAATGCAGTAAAATCAATTGCGTCCCGATAAAATAATTGTTGTTGAAAATAAGCAACAAATTGTTGTCTAACTAATGCAATTAACAAGTTATTAACTTTTAACTTATATTTATTTATTCCTTGCATAGCTTAAAGTGAAAAAGGTCCTGTCAAACTTTTTTGTAGGGATAAGACTTTTAGAGTTATCTGCGTGGGTGTTGAGTCGCAGCCGATTTCAACGTGATTATTTTCAAAAGTATTACTTCTAGTGAAAAATACTAAAGGACATTTTTCTCCTGAAATTGTGCAACGAATGCAGTAAAATCAATTGCGTACCGATAAAATAATTGTTGTTGGAAATAAGCAACAAATTGTTGTATAACTAATGCAATTAACAAGTTATTAACTTCTAACTGTTTTTTCTTTATTCCTTGCACAGTTTAGAGTAAAAAATGTCGTGATAAACTTTTTTGTAGGAGTTAGACTTTCAATGTAACCTGCGTGGAAGCTGTGTCGCCATTGATTTCGACGTATTTATTTTAAAAACTATTGCTTCTAGCGGAAAATACTAAAGGACGTTTTCCTCTTAAAACGATGCAAGAAATGTTGTGAAATTAATTGCGCACCGATATTGTAAACAAGTTAAAAATGAATAACTTGTTAATTGCTTTAGATAGACAACAATTAGGTCTTATTTTCAAGAACGAACATTTTATCGATCCGCAACTGATTATTCGGCATTCCTTGTATCATTTTAAGAGGAAAACGTGCTTTGCTATTTTTCACTAGAACCAATACTTCTGAAAATGATCACGTCGAAATCGGTTGCGACACAACACCTACGCAGATTAGTCTAAAAGTCTTGCCCCTGCATAAAACTTAAAGAGGACTTTTTTTACTTTTAACTATGCAAGGAATAAAGAAAAACAAGTTAAAACTTCATTACTTGTTAATTGCATTATTTAGACAACAATTTGTTGTCTATTTTCAACAATAATCATTTTATCTGTGCAAAATTAGTTTTCTGCATTCCTTGCAACATTTTAAGAGGAAAACGTGCTTCGGTATTTTTTACTAGAAGTAATACTTTTGAAAATAATCACGTCGAAATCAGTTACGATTCAACACCCACGCTGATTACTCTAAAAGTCTTGTCCCTACAAAAAAGTTGAACAGGACCTTTGTCACTTCAAAATGTGCAAGAAATAAAGAAAATTAAGTTACAAGTCAATAAATTGTTAATTGCATTAGCTAAACAACAATTTGTTGCTTAGAAATAATCATTTGATCTGTTGAATTTTATTGAGTAGAAAAGCTCTTGCTGGGGTAAGACGTTTAAGGTAATCTTCGTGGAAGATGTGCTTTCACCGATCTTAAAGTTTATTTTCAATATTATTGCTTTCAGCAAAACAATACTAAAGGACGTATTCGTCTGAAAACGTTGCAAAGAAGGTAGTCAAATTAATAAAGAACCGACAAAATGATAGTTGTTGAAAATGAGCAACAAAATTCTTGACTATCTAATGTAATTAGCAAGTTATTAACTTTTCACTTGTTTGTTTCGATTCCTTGCATTTTGTTGTGTAGAAAAGGTCGTGTTTAACTTTTTCGTAGGGGCTAGACTCTTAGACTAATCTGCGTGGGAGTTGTGTCGTCACCGATTTCATTTTCTTTATTTTAAAAACTATTGTTTGAAGTGAAAAATGCTAAAGGACGTTTTTTCTCAAAACGATGCAATTAAGGTAGTCTGAGCACATTGACTGACGTCGCATAAGTTCGAGGGAGTTTAAGAGAGAATTACGAACAGTTCTCGATAAGATAAAAATGTGAAAAAAAAATCAAGCATATGGAAGGTGCTAAAGAGATTACTTTGGACGATAATAATTTTAAAAATGTTATTAAAAAATTACTAAAATAAAGAATTGTTCAACAAAATACCCGGTAACCCAATTTTTTTTGTAATGAAAGTGATCTTTTTATTTTTCTGCATACGTATAAATTTTTTCAGAATTTTGTGTGATGTTTGAAAATCGCGTTTTTTTTATGTTAAAATAAAAAATCAGAAAATTCTGAAATAAATTCATACGTATGCAGAAAATTAAAAGAATCATTTTTATAACAAAAACGAAATTAGTTTGCCGGATGTATTATTGAACAATTATTTATTTCAGTCATTTGTTAATAACATTATTTAAATTATTATTGTCCAAAGTGAACTCTTTAGCATCTTCCATATCCTTGATTTTTTTTCAGATTTTTATCTCTTCGAGAACTGTTCGTAATTCGCTCTCAAACTCTCTCGAACTTATGCGACGTCAGTCAATGTGCTCAGACTACCTTCATACACTGAAATCAATCCCGCACCGGCAAAATTATTGTTGCTGAAAATTAGCAATTAATTATCGTTTAACTTATGCAATTAACATGTATTTAACTTTCAACTTGTTTATCTTAATTCCTTGCATTTTTTGAGTAGTAAAGGTCTTGTTGCACTTTTTTGTAGGGGCAAGATTTTAATAGTTGTCCTCGTGGAAGCTGTGTCGCCACCGATTCCGATGTGTTTATTTTGAATAGGTTTTACCAAAAAATACTGAAGGACTTTTTGCTCTCTAAACTATGCAACGAATGCAGTGAAAGTACTTTTTTTATTTTTTTATTTATCTAGTAACATCTATTATTTTTTTTTATTCTTATTTTAAAGATTTTTATTTCCGAAAAATTGTTGCTGACTGCAAAACTTTTGCAGCATTAACAAAATTTTGGTAGCATTGATAGAATCGCAAAAAAAGCGTTCTTAACTCGTAAACCTAAAAAAAGGTTTATTACTCGAACGGATGAGAAGGTACAGCTGGCACTATTTTTTTTTTTAATGACTGCAAAAAATGACTGCTTTCTTCAGGATCATTGGAAGAATGAAAAATAAAAATAGTCATTACTAGATAATAAAAAAATGAAAAATGAGCTTCAGAGAATTAATAATTATGCGAATGAATAATTAGAAATAATGCGAAAATTAGAAAAATGATTTCCAACTGTTCAGGATCATTGAACAAAAAAAATAGTCTCCACTAGATTATTAAAAATGAAAAGATCTGCCTTCAAGATTAATTCATTTAACGCAGAGTTAGAAAGTAAGGACTGTCGTTACTATAAAATTTGCTAGTGCATAATTCTTCAGGGTTATTATTAGTTGAAACTGTTGCTTCTATCGAAGAATGCAAAAAGATTTTTTCTCAAAACCATGCAGGAAATGCAGTAAAATAAATGGCCACTGATAAAATGATTATTGTTGAAAATAGACAACAACATTTATTATTTAACTAAACTTATTAAATAGTAATTAAATTAAAAATTGTTTATCTTAATTAATTGCATTTTTTATATTAAAAAAGGTTTTTTCAATTTGTCTTATGAGCAAGATTTTTCGAGAAATCCCCGTGCGAGTTGTGTGCCAACCCTCGCGTCATTTTTATTATGGAAGACTTTTAACTAGACGTGTCACAAATCAATTGGACACGTTTTTATGGGTTATAACTTTTGGAGTTTTATTTGTGTCATATTATACAGATGGATATGTAGTGGTCTAAATAGCTCATTGAGGAGGCGATCCTTTTTCTCTGAGAGCTTGTGGACGACGTTTCTTGAAGGTTCGGGGTTGTAGGGAGAAAAAGTAATGTGCGAGGGAGGCAGTTCGATTTCGAGTTCGAGGCGGGAATAGAGTTCTTCGAATTCTTCCTCATCTCGCAGAGGAGACGCCCCGGAATATAATTCCCGATTTGGTGTATTGTTTGGTAGAGTGAGTATAGGTTGAAGATTTGTGTGGGTGAGAATATTGTCTGGGTTTTGTAGTGTGTGGTTTTGAATGATTGGGGTGATTTGTGTGGTCATGGAGTGATTGGTCGGGTATCTGTTTGATCGTGGAGGTCGGGGTGAAAGGTCAATTTTTTGTAGGACCCATTCTCGGTGTAGGAATTCCGGAGCAATACTTGGAAGAAAAGGAACGGCTGGTGGTTCTATTTCCTTCTTTCGAGGATCAGGACGGTTGTGACGGGCGATCAGGTCCTCCTGTCCGGGAAGACGGGATTGGGCTCGTCGTTGGAGTCTTCGGAGATAGGCAAGGTTTCTGTATTTTGGCATCTAGGGAAGAGGTTGTGATTAGTATTCCACATTGCGGTAGAAGATTAGAGGGGGGCAGGAAACTAATGCGTGTATGTGGCAGTAAAACACTGAATGATCAATTTATATCCACGTTACAGTAGAATATAAAGTGAGTAGTCCACCTCTCGGTAGGTTAGGAATGTCGTATCCACGTTTCAGTAGAGTACGATTTATTTATGACAATTAATAAATTGAATTTATTTATTAACACCAATTTTTAAATTAATTTAACAAGAATGAGTTTAATGTTTTATATTAATTTATATCCACGTTACAGTAGAATATAGAGTAAGTAGTCCACCTCTCGGTAGGTTATTAATTCTGTATCCACGTTTCAGTAGAGTACGATTTATTTGAGGCAAGAAAATAAATTGAATTTAAATTTTTTAATTTAAACACAAATTTTATTAGAAAGACGTTACGTCTTATTGGTTTAAGATTCTCTCTTCAGAAATTCATGGGTGGTTAATCACTTCGCAGTAGTATAGCCGTCAAAAATTACCTTTGATTCCGGTATAGGAATCGTCGGTATGATTTTGAATAAAACGGACTTATTCCTGACTTATATGCACAGCCAGGTCTCCATTCTCTTGCGAGAAAACCGCATCGTCGTGGCCATCTGTCGGCCGAGCGGGAACTACGGGAGCTTTCGCGCGCTAAGGCGCGGATCGTCGACTCGGGGGGCCCGAGTCGTTCTTCGAATTTCTTTCAATTTAGGACGAGGTTTTGGAATTCGCGTGTTATGACTATGAAACATAGCCGTAACATTTAGTATAAGTGTATCTTCTCGTGTGAGTGTTGTATTCGTGTTTCGGGTTTTATGTATTTCTTTTTTAATGTGTTTTTTCTTTCTTTCTTTTTTTTTATGGGTAGAAAACAAAACTGCAAGCCAGGAGGCAAACAGTTGGTCAGCATGCGGACAACAAGTCCCCCCCCCGGCTGAAGTTTTTTTTTCTTTTTAGGTTTTATTGTTTCTGGTAATTCTCGGCTCCTTTCTTTGCTAATTTATCTGCCATTTCGTTGCCGTAGACTCCGCTGTGTCCACGCACGTGGTTCCATTCGACAGTGAGAGGCTGGAGGGCAGCTTCCATCTCCTGGAGCTCTTGTCTGTTTATCACAGGTTTATTTGCAGATGTTTGCCATCCGCGCGCCTTCCATCCCGGCATCCATTGTGTTGCGCTCTTGATTACGAACTCTGAATCCGTATTAATGCGTAATTTCGTAATCCCCGCTTCCCGAGCTCTCTCGGCAGCTCGCGTTACTGCCTGTATTTCTGCCGTGTTATTGGTTGCACGCCCTATGACTGGTTCCGACACATTCAGCGGGCTGTTCTCTCCAAAATATATACCAATGCCAGCTTTTGCTTCTTGATGTCCGTTAGCCGAACATGCACCATCGGTGTACACGTTGACAAAGTTGTGCGGTTCCATGCTGAATTTAGGCGAAGGTGGCAGATTTGAGGTTACGTAAGTTTTTTCCCTTTTTATGATTTGTGGGAACGGAGATGATATCTCGGTTTCCCAGTTGGATTCTTCTTTGGTGCTTCGTCAGGAGGACCTGGATTTTTCCGCGGTCTTCCTCTCCGGCGCTTTTTGATCGTGGGTATTGTTTCTAGAGTCGGTTCTCCAGGTATCTGTGAGGTCTCGGTTTGTTTCTCCATCTCCGGCATTTGTGGGTGGCCCAGCATTGGTTCCACCGTCCCTTCGGTAAGAGGGATGTTTTCTGTTTCCATCAGCGTTTCAGGTTGCTGTTCATGGTGGTTTCGGTCCAGCAATGGATCCGACGGGAATCCTCTAGGGTTTGAGGTTCTCATGGCTTGTGAGGAACTGGTGGCTGTAGGGTTTGGCCGTTCGCTCGTATTTTTAGATGCCACGGGTTTTAATTGGTTCCCATGGTACTTGATCAACTTCCCATTTCTCTTGATGATATAGATCTCTCCTTCTAAGTGGCTCCCGACAGGGTATGGCCCTTCCCAGGTAGGGGTAAAGCCAGCGTTGATTCCCTGGATAGCGTTAGACAAGTAGTGAGTCTTCACATCGACGAGGTCTCCTGTTTTAAACCTGGTAGCGGTTAAGGGTTGGGTAGCGTATCGCTCTTGATAACGCCGTTGATTTTGGCGTATTTGCTGATGCCGTTGCGTCTGTTCGACGTTAGAATCCAGTGGGGCGGGGAATCGCCACTCGCCTGGTCTTTGGAGATTGGTACCGAGTAATGTTTCACTTGGTGTGGACCCAGTCGCAGCATTGCGACGAGTTCGGAGGCTGAATAGTACGTTATTCAGATGAAGATCCCATTGGTGGTGCTTCCGGTCCTGGAGGTGTAGGCGGAGCCCTTTCTTTATTTCTTGGTTTCTTCGCTCCGTTGGGTTTGCTCTGGGATGATAAATGGGGGTTGTCCAATGCTGAGTTTGCCATTGGTCACAGGCATCCGCCCATTTCTTGCTGATGAACTGGGGCCCGTTGTCCGAAAGTATGGCTCTGGGGTATCCCCATCTAGAGAAAACTTCTTTTTCGGTGATTTTGATAATCACAGTAGCGTCAGAGGAGTTTAGGGGAAAGGCTTCGACCCATCTTGAGAATAAATCCGTAATGACGAGGATGAATTTCTTGCCCCGTCCAGTTCGTGGATATGGTCCCATTAGGTCGATGAGCTACTGTTTCCCATGGTTTGTAGGGTTGGTGAGGTTTCAATTGGTCAATGTGACGTGGTCTTGTGGCTTTAGTGCAAGCGCATAGACGACATTGTTGGATATATTCTCTGACATCTTTTCGTAAGTGTTCCCAGGTGAACCGTTGCTGTATAGCACGTAGGGTTTCGTCCATTCCTGGGTGTCCAGCCAGTGTAGAATTATGATATTCGTGCAGTACAAGATGGCGGCACTCTTCTGGCACGATGAGTTTCCAATTTTCTTGGAGCTTTTTATATACCGCTCCATCGATGATACGATATGGAGAGTCTGGTCATTAGTTTCTACCGATTTGGCCCCAATACTGTTAATAGAGGGATCCATTTGTTGAGCCTCCATAATTTGCTCGACCAAATTGTTTTGACAGATCGCGAAGACTTCTGGATTTGAAATTTCCGTCTCTGTAATGTTTTCAGGTTTTGCCGGGAAGATTTGTACTTCTTCCGTACTTGGTACCGCTTCTGAACTTGGGTTTTCGGATAGCGTACTAGCAAGACCATTGTCTCGTTTTGACACTTGCTCTACTGTGAAGGTGAGTTCCTCAAGTAGTAGGGTCCATCTGCTAAGTTTGTCCTTTTCATCTTTGAGGCGATACAGCCAGGTGAGCGCCTGCCTTTCAGTCCGTAATATGAAAGGCTTCTCTTCCAGATAATGCTTGTATCGTTTTACTGCCCAGGTTATGGCTAGGCATTCTCTCTCATTTTTACAGTAACGGGCTTGAGTTTCATTAAACTTCGCACTTGCGTAACTGATTACCCTCCGTTTGTTCTTCTCATCAATTTGGTATAAGACAGCCCCCATACCGAGTGGGCTAGTGTCTGTCTGTAGAATATAGGTGAGTTCAGGATTTGGTCGACTGAGGTGTAGTGGTTGTTGAACCTGTAATTTTACCTCGTCGAAGGCCCTTTGGGCAGCCTCGGTCCACTGAAACTTCTTTTTTCCAGCGAGTAAGTCCGTTAGAGGAGCAGTGATGGTGGCGAAATAGGGTAAGTATTCGCGTAACCAATTGCATGTTCCTATGAACTTTTGCAGGTGCTTCCGGGTTTTAGGAGGAGGAATGCTGAGAATCCCTTGGATGTGTTCGTCCTTTGCTTCATTTCCATGATCCGTGACACGATGTCCAAGGTAATCAAGATGAGTTTTGCCGAAATGGCATTTTTCTAGGGAACACGTTAATCCGTGTATAGCAAGTCTTTCCAGTACCAAACTGATATGCCTGAGGTGCTCTTCCCAGGTGCTAGAGTAAATAATGATGTCATCTAGGTAGGCGATACAGAAATCATTGAGTATTCCCACAAGTACTTCTTGGCTAATGAATTTCTGAAAGGTATTCGGGGCATTTTTCAAACCGAATGGCATTACGCGAAACTGAAATGTTCCTCCATCAGGGGTTGAGAAAGCAGTGTATTTTTTGCTTTCTGGACTCATCGGAATTTGCCAGTACCCACTCTTTAGGTCGAGTGTCGAGAATATTCGAGTCGTTCCTAGTTCCTTCAGAACGTCGCGGATACGCGGTATTGGTTGTGCAGTATCTTCCGTGATAGCGTTGAGGCGTTGATAGTTCACGCAGAAACGTGGTCGTCCATCCTTTTTCTCCACTATGACAATAGGTGAACTGTATGGAGATGACGTTGGTTCGATGATTCCATCTGTCAGCATATTCCGTATTTCTTCACGGATAATCTCCTTTTTAGTTTTAGAGTAGTTATAGGGAGCGAGCCGGAAGGGTGTGTCTGTGGTCAGTTGGATCATGTGACGGGTTGCCTGCGATTGCTTCAATCGTCCTTCGCAGTTGAAGACCTGTCGGAAACGTTGTATGACGTCGTTGAAAGCTCCCAAAATATTTGTCGGGAATTCCTGCTGAACTCCGTTCAAGTCGACCGAAGGGTAATCTGGGGAAGGTATAGGTGCATCCAATAATCGCACGGAGAATCGATTTCCAGAGCCCATGTAGAGAATACCATGTTCGCAGTCAAGGATGGATTTTTGTGAGATCATCCATGGATATCCGAGTATCAATGGTTCTCGAGAGGTGGGTGCTACCCAGGCTGTAACTTCCATGTTGTAGCCCTGTATAGCTATGGTAATTTTAGTTTTACCTTCTAATGGCATTTGAGCATTACGTCCGGCGAGATTTGCCTGGGACTGAATAGGTTCTATTAGGTGTCCCCGTGGTAGGTATTTTGGTTGAATAAAACAATCTGTTGAGAAGCAATCGAGTGCTGCCCACACTTCCGTTCCGTCGATTGTGACGAGGACATGTGGCAACTTCCGACTTCCGGTGATAGTTTCAGTTAATCCTACTGTTGGTTGGCTGCTGGAGCGGGGTCCTCCAGAGGCCTTCTCCAGTTTTCCTGGTTCTTAGATCTATCCGCTATCCTTTGAGCCAGTACTGGACAATCCTTGTGCATATGTCGCTCTGGACAATGCCAACATTTTGGTGGGTATTGACCATCGGTCGTGGTTGGTTTAGTAGCGGATTTGGGCTCCTGTTTAGTCTCTTCACGGCGTGGTCTGACATTAGGTGCCTGATCCGCGAGATCGTGCTCTGCCTCGATAGCTCGAGTCATTAGAGTGGAGATTGTTTGAGGATTTGATGGCCTGATTGCCATACGTAATGTAGGTCGAAGAAGTTCCAATAAAGTGGCGACCTGGTCCACTTCCGCATCTTGACCACGCAGCCTTTGGTATAGAAGATACTTTTGTTGTAAAAAGATGCCGGTGTTCTCCCGATCACCCTGTTTTCGTGAGTAGAGTTGGGCAGTGAGTCTAGAGATGACCGCTGGACTGTCATATCGTCCTAGGATGAGTTCTTGGAACTTATCCCAAGTAAATTCGAGAGGTTGGTAACAGCTCCACCATCTTTCGGCATCTCCTCTGAGTCCAGCTGCCGCAGTCTTGATACGATCTGACGCTGGGATATGTAAGTGCTGGAAATACTCCAGACATTTTTGTAAAAACTTCTTGGGATCCTCATGGTCCGCTCCACTGTACGTAGGTAGAGGCCTTCGCGGGATGTTGTTGAGAGCTTGCAAGAGAGCTCCAAGGTTAGCGAATGCATCAGGAGCATTGACAGGTGGTGGATTCCTTGGTTCTTCAGGTGGGGGTATCTGGTCAGCGTGATGATCTGGCGGATTCATGGCTTCTTGACCCGCAGGTAGGATCTCCAGTAGTTCTTGATTAGGTACTTCCGGTATGACCTCGGGTATATACGGATTAGGTACTTCCGGTATGACCTCGCGTATTTCCGGATTTCGTTCTTCGTTAAGATGTGCTCTTGGGGGTACGTTGGGCGCCACTGGGTTTCTTGACACTCCCAGAAGTGGATATTCAGGCTGGTCACCTCGCAAACGTGCTGAGGTACGTGGAGGAGTTCGCTCGACGGGCATCAGTCTTGAGAAAAGGTTTTGAGATTCGGGATCGAATATAGAGGATTCTAGGCCCCACGTTGGGCGCCAATTGTCACAAATCAATTGGACACGTTTTTATGGGTTATAACTTTTGGAGTTTTATTTGTGTCATATTATACAGATGGATATGTAGTGGTTAAAATAGCTCATTGAGGAGGCGTTCCTTTTTCTCTGAGAGCTTGTGGACGACGTTTCTTGAAGGTTCGGGGTTGTAGGGAGAAAAAGTAATGTGCGAGGGAGTCAGTTCGATTTCGCGTTCGAGGCGGGAATAGAGTTCTTCGAATTCTTCCTCATCTCGCAGAGGAGACGCCCCGGAATATAATTCCCGATTTGGTGTATTGTTTGGTAGAGTGAGTGTAGGTTGAAGATTTGTGTGGGTGAGAATGTTGTCTGGGTTTTGTAGTGTGTGGTTTTGAATGATTGGGGTGATTTGCGTGGTTATGGAGTGATTGGTCGGGTATCTGTTTGATCGTGGAGGTCGGGGTGGAAGGTCAATTTTTTGTAGGACCCATTCTCGGTGTAGAAATTCCGGAGCAATACTTGGAAGAAAAGGAACGGCTGGTGGTTCTATTTCCTTCTTTCGAGGATCAGGACGGTTGTGACGGGCGATTAGGACCTCCTGTCCGGGAAGACGGGATTGGGCTCGTCGTTGGAGTCTTCGGAGATAGGCAAGGTTTCTGTATTTTGGCATCTAGGGAAGAGGTTGTGATTAGTATTCCACATTGCGGTAGAAGATTAGAGGGGGGCAGGAAACTAATGCGTGTATGTGGCAGTAAAACACTGAATGATCAATTTATATCCACGTTACAGTAGAATATAAAGTGAGTAGTCCACCTCTCGGTAGGTTAGGAATGTCGTATCCACGTTTCAGTAGAGTACGATTTATTTATGACAATTAATAAATTGAATTTATTTATTAACACCAATTTTTTAATTAATTTAACAAGAATGAGTTTAATGTTTTATATTAATTTATATCCACGTTTCACTAGAGTACGATTTATTTGAGTCAAGAAAATAAATTGAATTTAAATTTTTAAATTTAAACACAAATTTTATTAGAAAGACGTTACGTCTTATTGGTTTAAGATTCTCTCTTCAGAAATTCTTGGGTGGTTAATCACTTCGCAGTAGTATAGCCGTCAAAAATTACCTTTGATTCCGGTATAGGAATCGTCGGTGTGATTTTGAATAAAACGGACTTATTCCTGACTTATATGCACAGCCAGGTCTCCATTCTCTTGCGAGAAAACCGCATCGTCGTGGCCATCTGTCGGCCGAGCGGGAACTACGGGAGCTTTCGCGCGCACAGGCGCGGATCGTCGACTCGGGGGGCCCGAGTCGTTCTTCGAATTTCTTTCAATTTAGGACGAGGTTTTGGAATTCGCGTGTTATGACTATGAAACATAGCCGTAACATTTAGTATAAGTGTATGTTCACGTGTGAGTGTTGTATTCGTGTTTCGGGTTTTATGTATTTCTTTTTTAATGTGTTTTTTCTTTCTTTCTTTTTTTTTATGGGTAGAAAACAAAACTGCAAGCCAGGAGGCAAACAGTTGGTCAGCATGCGGACAACAGACGGAAATGCCATAGGACCTTTTATTATAGTAACGATGCAAGAAATAAGTAAAGATAATCCCAAGTTGTTAATTATTAAAAACGCTTATTATTAATTATTAACTAATATTGTAATAATCTTAATCAAACTCAAAGCAAGTGATATTACCACTATACGGGTAATTTGTAATGTTGCTATGATTGCCCTTTGACACATTGGTACATCACTATTGATAAGACATCAGAAATGAACAAAACTAATTTTTAGCATTCATGCTACGCTTGAGTGTATTCGGGCTTCGTGAATTCGTAGTCGGTCGGGCCCGCCGATCCCCTCTCTTCGAAGCCACTTCTTCCATGCCACCGTTTGCCGAGCTCGGAAGCCGAACGGGCAAGCGACGCGGCTGAGAACCGTCGCTTTGACGCGCACGCGCCTGTCGGGTGTCTAGATTCACCTGAACCTCACTGTATAATGTTAAGAGAACAGTCAATTAAGCATTTAATTAATCAATATTTATTATTGATTGTTCACTGTCCCATATTCTGCAAAGAAAGCATTGAGTATCATATGTATCTTTATCATATGGTACGAGCATGCATCGATTACAAAATTGCTGAGTCAGCTGTACGTTTGATAAGGCGACGATGCTCGCTCGCTCGGCCGCCCGCTCGCAGCTCGCTTGCTGCCGCACGCATACCACGATTATTAGGCAATACACAGTACTGAAATAATTTTTCCATTGCTCACATTGCAGCACTTTCGTAACGTCCTGAATGCGGGAGGGTAATGGAGGTTGATTCTCATTACGCCACCTACGCATTGTCTGCTCGATGGTAGGAAATGAGCAGAATTGGGCTCCTAGAGTGTGTCTAGGACAATAAAATGGACACAATAATCAATTCAAAAATGCAGAAAAAAATGGTAGCTTTTGAACTATATATACTTTAGTGCAATGGATTCATATAAGTCTGTCAACGTCCCCGGCAAACTTTTGACTCCATTGTAAAGGGCGTCACGAAACATTGTTTTTTCCGTAATAAACGCCTCTTTACACGGGCGATCGTGCTTTTTCGTTTGCCGAAATTCTCCGACACGGCCTATCTCACCCTTCCCCGAGCAGCCCAACGCATTTTCGCCGCGATACTTGCACACCAAATAGCTGCAAAAATATGCAACTCAAAAAAAGTTGACAGAATAATAGTACATTACGATACTAGTGCGATGAAACTTTTTCGCGATGAGTGTGAGTTTGCGGCATGAACCGAAGGCGAATGTTGTGAACACACGAAATCAGAAAAAGTTTCTCGCATGAGAATCGTATACAATTTTATACCACTAGTGCGTGAAGCAAGCACTTTACACACGCTGTGGTATAAAAATATTGATATCGTTCGACACTGGATATTCTTCCCTTTCGCGTTTAACTTTCTTCCCATGTTTTCTTCGCTGTATTTCTCTGCCTTTTACTGTAATTCTTTCACTTTTCGCACGACATGACGTTCCGAATAATTGTGGTTAACTGCTCATATGATTAAAAGATAGTTGAGCCGTGCAGTCTGTTTTTGTTCTAAAAACTTAAGTTGAAACTTTATTTCGAACTTAAGTTTGCACTTGAGTTCGAACTTGTGTTCGAGATCGAACTCAAGTTCGAACTTGTGTTCGAGATCGAACTCAAGTTCGAACTTGTGTTCGAACTTGAGTTTTGATTTTGAGTTGGATCTTGAGTTCGATCTTAAGTTCGATCTGAATTTCGATCTTAAGTTCGATCTAGAGTTTGGTCTTAAGTCCGATCTTCAGTTCGATCACCAATTCAAACTTAAGTTTCAGCTTAAGTGCAGACATGAGCACGGACTTAAGGTCGGTCTTGAGCATTCAAACTTTAGATCGATCTTCAGAACGATCGCAGTGTTTTGTTTTTCGGGGTTATGCTTTTCGGTTTTACTATTTTCGGCGATAAGATAGCTTACCTTATAAAAGACTATAAGAGAGTAGTTCAATCAATGTAAGGCAAACCAACTTGAATTAATAAGAGCTTAAGCTCTTATGTCAATTAATAAGAGCTTAAGTTCTTATTAATTGACATTGGTTTATGGGTCGGCAAAGAAAAATATATAAACATTCATATAGAAATCTTCACATGAATTTTTAATAATGTTTTGTATGAATCCATAACTTTTATTTACGTTTAACTTATCAATCTGCATGGTTATGTTTTGACCATTTAGTCATGAATTATTCTTGTATTGTTAATTGCCTTTTGATTGAAACAAATCTTCAAGAATTCTAGTGATGCAGAGGTTATAATCTTTCATCACTAATTTTCACCATAAGAAATTTAAAGTAAAATCAAACATTCCCACTATTTTTTTACTTATCGCCTAATATACCGTAGCTTTATCTCTCTATATTATAAAAAGATCTCGCCGCCGCCACCGCCGCCGCCGCCGCCGCCGCCGCCGCCGTGTCAAGAATCGAGGGACTTAGAAAAATTTCAGGGGTCTTTCCCATACTTCCTGGAGGTCCTTCCCATACTTACTGGAGGTCTTTCCCATACTTCCTGGAGGTCTTTCCCATACTTCCCGGGAGTCTTTCCCATACTTCCTGGAGGTCTTTCCCATACATCCCAGGGAGTCTTTCCCATACTTCCCGGAGGTCTTTCCCATACTTCCCGGGAGTCTTTCCCATACTTCCTGGAGGTCTTTCCCATACTTCCTGGAGGTCTTTCTCATACTTCCCGGGAGTTTTTCCGATACTTCCTGGAGTTCTTTCCCATACTTCCTGGAGGTCTTTCCCATACTTCCCGGGAGTCTTTCCCATACTTCCTGGAGGTCTTTCCCATACTTCCGGGAGTCTTTCCCATACTTCCTGGAGGTCTGTCCCATACATCCCAGGGAGTCTTTCCCATACTTCCTGGAGGTTTTTCTCATACTTCCCGGGAGTCTTTCCCATACTTCCTGGAGGTCTTTCCCATACTTCCCGGGAGTCTTTCCCATACTTCCTGGAGGTCTGTCCCATACATCCCAGGGAGTCTTTCCCATACTTCCTGGAGGTTTTTCTCATACTTCCCGGGAGTCTTTCCCATACTTCCTGGAGGTCTTTCCCATACTTCCCGGGAGTCTTTCCCTTACTTCCTGGAGGTCTTTCCCATACTTCCCAGGGGTCTTTCCCATACTTCCCGGGAGTCTTTCCTATACTTCCTAGAGGTCTTTGGGGAGATTGCACTTTTTTGGGGGAGATTGCGAGCGCGCGCAGCGCGCGAGCCACAATAAAATCCTAGTTTATAATATGTTTACAAAAATCAAACACATTATTTAAATACATAATTTAAGATACGTTGTTCGTAATCACTATTACTATTCACTAATACACGTTCACGATAAGTATTCCATATTTCCGGAAAAAACACTACGAAATAGCTTTTATAACATTTATACACATTCACGGTTTGACCTGGCTCATCACTGTCTGTCGTTATCCTCTAAACGAAGTTTGCCACCAGTGATTAGCCCGTGCGAAAATCCGGTGTGCGAAAATCTGTGTGCGAAAATCCGGGACGACGAAATAAAACGAAATATTTGAAGGGAGTTTCAAAGTTCAAATAAGCATTGTGGACGAACGACAGAAGCTAAAATACTCGTTTTGGTCTTAATAAAAGTATTCTACTGGAAACTATCTGATCACAATTAAAAATAGCTCGAAAAACGTATAATTTTTTAGATATCATGTATTAACCTCAAAAACAAGTGGTCAAAATCGAAAACTCGAGTAAGAGAGTCTTGGAGCGTCTTGTCAGCTCAGTCGGTATGGTAGGTAGGTAAATGTACTTGTCTCGAGCCGCTACCTCCACTCTTGATACCGCAAATTTTTCCGAATTTAATTTTAACGCACGTAAATTTCCTGTAAATGAGACACTATTTAATACCGCAATTTCTTCCGAATTCAATTTTAACGTACGAAAATTTCCAAAAAAAACCACCGCAAAATCCAAAGTACCGAGAATAAGTCAACGCAATTACACAGTTTTTCCCGAATTTTAACTATACTCACACAAACAATATGGAACAATATAAAAGAAAGAATCGATATTGTAACGGGACACTCTGCCATACGGAGATCCTGGCATCGAGCTCCCGCACACTCTAACGAAGATCTTGCAGATGAGCGCTGGACACGCCCATCACGCACGAGCTCCACGCACATATACTACCATGGCGTGATAAGAGCTGGTGGGGCTCGCGGTATATAAGGCGACCGCACGCAGCAGTGAATACCTCATACCTTACCCATCTTCCTTCTAGGAAACCCACCTGTATCGTCCCGATACGAGCCCCAGCATTGCGTCTGGCTCTCGTATTACCTCTGAGCATAGCCCAGGCTCACTCGTGTGCCCCTGTATTGCACAGGCTCGCACGGTCCTTTCCCTTGAGCCAGCCCAGCTCCAGCAGGCCCTGACATTGCGTCAGCTCCTGCTGTCAAACTCTATGCTTTCCTCTATCCTAATTATATGAAATAATAAAGAGGACTTATTTGATTTATTGTTCCACCAGAGTGAGCCCCAATATTGTATTTGGCTCTCACATTGGTGAAGGAATGAGTTGAATAAAAGAAATTCTTTTATTATTAGTTTATTTTTTTTTAGCAACTCAAAATAATCAAAGGAGGTGTCTGAATCGGTTTTTCCTCTATTGCGGGCCCCAATATTGCATTGGCTCTCGCATTGGTGTAGGAATTGATTGGACGAGAATCTCTTTAATTATTATATATTTTTTTGGTTTCTGATATTTTTTTTTAGGCCAGGAATTAAACCCCAATATTGCATTGGTTTTTAATTCTTTTGAAATTTGGTGTCGGCCACAACCTCGTGTTGTTCCCGAATTTAGAATCAATTGTACGCAACTCCGGCTAAAATAATTAAACAGAAAAGCGGATCACAAGTGCAGCCGAATTACGGGAAGAATATCGGTAGTTTTCGATCTTTTGACGATAACTACAGATATACTGTGAATTGTGTTGGCGTTGATTATCGGTGAGCGGTGAGAGACTCTCAAGCGCTTATAGAAAAACAACGTAAACACTCTCGGGCACTTGCCGCACGCGCGCGCAGCGTCACACTGCATGTACCGCAGCCGAAGCACACACCGATACGATATAAACAAGGTATTCGGCCTTGCCCTCGAAAATGTATAGGAATTAGCAGACACAGATGTCAATGAACCCGTGCCTCTACACTCTCACGGCGTAGCTCCATGTTTTGGTTACAGATTCGAGTCTCGCGTTTCGTAATCTCGGGAATAAAAGGGTTAATCCTATGTAGCATCACAAAGTCAAACTAGACTCTTACGGGCTATAATTTCTGATAGACATTTCGAGAGCACGCGTTTCCTAACGGAACTCCTGGTGATAGCCCAACAGACGCGGCTTGCGAAGGGTCTGGCAAGTATTTTATTGTCACGTAATTTGAGATTCGATTTCGGGTAATTTTGGATAAGAAAAATAGTGGACCAAGTTTCATATTGTGAACTCCTGGAGATAGCCCAACTCACTTGCTCTTCCATTTCCTTTCCCTAAAATAAACCTCGTAATCATTAATTTGCATTTTCAATATTCCCAGCGTACTCGCTAACTACACAATACTACGTTAATTCAAGGCTCAAGAGTCAGTAAATTCCTAACTAAACTCTGATCCGATGATGAAGCTGTCGCACCACAGAGGTGTACATTGCTGAGGATTTTTTCTTTAATTTAAAAGTCCTCCCTTCCACTCACTAATTAGGAGTGTTGAACACCGCGATAAATAACTTCACTTGGCGATGAGCTATGCATGCTCCGTATGTAGTCGCCAGCTCTGCATACGACCCTTAAAATCAAAATCTTTTGTATTAATTTCGCTATTTATGACAATCGTTGGTACAATTCACCACTCCCGTGAATTGTAACAACTATTTAAGCGCATGAACTAATTTATTGTACCATCTCTTACACAGTTAATTCAGAGAATAAGTTGCCTTATACTCTTTTCATCACCTATTAACTCAACAACCTTCTCCAAGTATCCACACCCCTTCCTAAAAACCAATGATGAGTCTATCCTAGCCTTATGGCCCAAGGATTACTGAGGTTTCTCCTCCATCATAAAAAAGACCCTAGTGTCTCTTCGGGTCCTGCACACGAATCCTAAAGCTCCTAACATTACCCTCTCTAGGAGTTTCTTTTTACTTAACAAATTTTCAGCTTCAAATACAATTTATTTGGAGAGGAAAAATTTGAAAAAGTTACAATATATATATATATATATATATATATACCCTAATATATACCCTATATATACCATATATACCCTAATATATATATATATATATATATATATATATATATATACTAGGATTTTATTGTGGCTCGCGCGCTGCGCGTGCCTAATATATATATATTGTAACACGGTAGATTTTGTACCAGCTCCACCCCGCAGGCTGGCTCGAAGGCCATCACACTCCGCTTATATTTTGTTTTAGTATTTTGGAGCAGTATTTTTGGATTTAGTTTATAGGAATATTTTGTGTAGAAATTCCCTCCTTTACCCCCCTTCCCATCCCTAGTATGAATGTGAAATGAGTAATAGCCCCCCGAAGACCATGGAGGCCCTCAAGGACGAGATAAGAGGCTACGGCAGCTTAGACAGAGTGACGTGGGGAGAGTGTGGGCTGGAAAAACCATCTGACCCCGGACAGCATCCGAGCCAGCTGATGAGTACACCCCGCACCACACGAGTAGCCTCCACACTCGTGTGGACATAACTTGGAGTTAGCCGCCCGACTGCGTGGGTGTACTCGCACTACTAGGATCGCCAGCGGCACTCAAACGGCCCGCGGCGATCACTCCAGCCAGCTGTGCTACGCTGCCTCGCCACTGCACTGCTCGAGCGCCACTGACCAGCCACACTCGATCCGTTGATCGATGTCGAAGCTCCGTAGTGCTCGGGAGCCGACGAGTCCCGAGGATCGACGAGGGTCTCCGAAAACATCGAGGAAGAAGAAGGATGACAGTTGCTTATCACTTCGAGCTTCGCCGTTGCCGTGTCCTCCCTTGAACATTATAGTAAAGTTTGCGAGTCCTCGTGGGAGTTGTCCACAGGACTAGGATTGTGTGTGTGTGTGTGATAATTAGCGTGAGTAATTTTTATTTGTTGTGAGACCCCTTTTTCCCCTTTTCGCCCTGTATTTTTTAAGTTATTAGAGTTTGTATTTTTCATTTGTTATATCGAGTCAACCGGCTGCCACCCCGTGGAGACCGGCACGTTTTCATTAGAATTGAGTAGCGATTATTTTGTGTTTTCTGCGTGCGAGGTAGTGTGGTGGTGATCGCGACTATCTCGGCGATAGTTAACATTAATTTTCTTTCCGATTTTATTTATATTTTTGCCCCATTAGCGAATATTCCCATGCCACCCCCCCTCCCCTTTCAGCCATACCGAGGTAATAATTAAGAAGCCATCGAGTTCGGGAACCCTTCCCCCTGAAATCGTCTCTCTTTTGGCTAGCCGAGTTACCCCACTTTTTGCCCTATTTTTGTTATTAATTTTTCCCTATTTTGCCATATTTTTGTTATTAATTTTTCCCCATTTGGCCATAGTTTGGTTATCAATCTTTTTTTGTCCCCTGTAGTTTGCATATTTCCCCCCCGTGACCCCCAGAGTCCCTGCCACCGGTAACTTCCCCCCACCCGACCGTGCTGGACTCTGAAATTTTTCGACGTCGCCCGGACTTAGAAAATTTTCGACAGTCTTGGGACTTAGAAAATTTTCGATAGAGTCGGACTTAGAAAAATTTCAGCTCCTCTCGGACTCTGAAATTTTTCGACGTCGGCCGGACTTAGAAAATTTTCGACAGTCTTGGGACTTAGAAAATTTTCGACAGAGTCGGACTTAGAAAAATTTCAGCTCCTCTCGGACTCTGAAATTTTTCGACGTCGCCGGGACTTAGGAAATTCCCGACGTCCTCCGGACTCTGAAATTTCCCCACTGTCTTACGCCGTACCCCCCCCCCCCCCAACGGTGCTACACGTCACGTAGCTGGCGCCCATTTAGAGTTATTGTATTGAGTTTTTCTTTTGTTTTTTTTGAGCTTTCTGTATTACGATTAAATCGAGTTTGGTTATTTTTCTTACAATTATTTTATTTTTATTACGTCTCTTTTCACTAACCCCTTCCCCTCCTAATAAAAAGGGAAGCCGGTTATAAATTGGCGCCCAACGTGGGGCTCGAAAAATTTCGGCCGCATTTCCCTAAATCGCGCCCGAAATTTATCAGTTTTTTTTTAGTGCTCACCTCGGTACCCTCCCCCCATTGCCCCCTCATAATATTTTTGGTATTTTATTTTTCTTTTCTATTCTTGTTTCTTTTTTTTTTTTTTTCCCCCCGATTGATTTCTTTTTTTTTGGTTAGTTTTTTTGTTTCCCTTTTGCGTAAGATTGCGCCGCCCTCTTACCCGTGGGTTTTTTTTTTTGGTATTTAGTTTTTTTTTGTTATCTTATTCGTTTTCATAGCCAAGCCCGTCTTATTATCATTATTATTCGATTTTCTTCATTTTATTTTGTCTCATTTTTGTTTTTTTTTTCCCCCTCATCCGTTATCGGCCTTGGGGATTCGAGTTTTTTTTCTTGTTTTTGCCCAAACCTAACCTCCCTTTTGCGTGATTATACGCCACCCCCACAACCGTGCTTTCGCCCTTCGAGCTCTTTTGTGATTATTTTTGGTACTATTTTTTGTTTTCCCTTCTGGTAATCCGACCCCGTTAATAAGATTTTCGATTTTGAGTTTTTGTTTTTTTTTAGTTTCAGACCCGTTTGGGTTTTTTCTATTTTTTTTTTGGATTTTTATTTTTTTTATTGAGTGCCCCTTTTACCCGATTCGGTGTATTATTACGATTTCTTTTCCGACCCTTAAGCCCTGCCCCCGTACCTTTTTCTTGAGTTCGAGCATTTTCTTTTTTTCCCTTTGATAAATTTGACCATGGACCGTGCTAGCATGGCTAATGTCACTGGTACGTGGTCCACCCCTTCCAACCCACCCCCACCCTTGACACCAACCCCCCTGGTCAGCCCTGTTATCTGCGAAGGAGTTGCACAGCTCAGGAGAGATGTTACAGCCATCGAGAACCTCTGCGACCTCCTACGGCTGTGCGACGATGCCGGTCTCAGTACCACCGGTTCCCTAGATGAGTTAGGTGATCGTTATTGGCGACACAAAGTCCGTGTCCTGTACCCCGAATTTTCCGTCCCCTGGGACCCTGCAGCCGACGAGCGCGGGGATGAAAAGCCCTTTACTACGTACGCTGCCTTGCGTAACCTTGACAGTTCCCTTGACAGTTCCGAGTATGCCCGCCTTTTGAGGAACATGGCCCCATACCCCTGCCCAGTGGCGTTTGAACCTTCCCCTGTATGTGACCCTGAAATTACCTCAGCATCGGAACTGTATCCCTCTGAGCTGAGTATAGAGCAAACCATCCCGGAGTCTGCCCCAAGACCACCCCAGCCAACCCACACCCTTATTGAAGAACCCCCCTCCCCAACTTCGAGTGTTCCCCTACGCCCCTGTACCACCCGGAAGAAGAGGGCCCTCGATCATGCCCAGAAGTTAGTGTCCCGAGCATTTGGAAAGAGTTTTGAGGAAGGAGGAAAATTGCTCGCAAGGTGTGCGAGAATTTTCCGAATTCAAAACGCCAAGAAGCTAAGGGCTGCGGCGTTAGGAAGATCCAGTCCGTCCCCGCATGAAAAGTCCCCACCCCAAGACCCACAAGAAAGATTGAGTCCTCCAAGTCCCGAAATTCATTTAGAGCCCACCCTGATAGGAAATGACCCCCTCCCGAGCCTTCCGTACCCGACCCAAACCATCCTTTTAGTAGAGCTTTCAGCCCCTCCCGTCACGCCAACCCCCCTTTATCGAGTCAGCCGTTCCAGTGCCCCGGCGTCTTCTGAGAGTAGCCGGAGGGGCTTCCCTGGACCTGGTCAAGAGACCAGCAGGAACCATGGGAGGTCCCGCAAAGGCACTGGTTCGGGTTTTTTGAGAACGACCGCTTGCCGAAGCAGCAACGACCGTTCTAGGTTTTTTGAGCCCTTGGAGAATGAGCGAGATCCCCCGAAGTCCCGTTGCCCGTCATCGAGTCACTCGAGATCATCCACGCCCCCCAGGACCCCAAATTCTCGACCCTTTTCCCCCACTGGAAAAATTTCCCCACTGATGGCGTATCCCGTGCCATGCCCTGCCCCGTGCCCGGAAGTCCCGGCCCTCCGGAAATTTTTAAAGCCACCCTTTTTACCGCAACGACCCCCTTCGCTGAACCACTCCCCTTATCGTCACGAGGAGTCAAGGTTTCGCCACCAACCCAGCCCACCAAGACCCAGAAGTTGGCCTGAGAGGATCTCGGGACCAACAGGACCCCAACAACCCCTTCGGCCTTTTTACCCTTCCTTCCCCACACCACCAGGATTCCAACCAGGGCCCAGAACCCACCCCCGGGGTCCCTGGAGCCCAGGAAGTCCCCAGGTGCAGCCCTTTTGGTTCAGAGAGACCCGTCCCTTTGCAATAACCACCCCTCACTTCGTCCCTAGTCTTTTTGATCGCCCCGGCCACAGCCCTTTTGGTCTAAGGAGACCCAACCCCTGGTGAAGAGCCCTTTTGTGTTTTACAACCACCCCCGTTCCTTTTTTTCGCAAACCCTAGCCCCCAGACCTGACCCAATATTATATTCCCCCCTCTAACCCCATTTTGCGTACCCCTTGCGTTCCCTATCAAACCCCCCACCCCCCCGGAGTGATGTGTGAATGCTCAAGTTTTCGAGGAATAACTTTCGTTTAAGCGGGGGGGAGTTTGTAACACGGTAGATTTTGTACCAGCTCCACCCCGCAGGCTGGCTCGAAGGCCATCACACTCCGCTTATATTTTGTTTTAGTATTTTGGAGCAGTATTTTTGGATTTAGTTTATAGGAATATTTTGTGTAGAAATTCCCCCCTTTACCCCCCTTCCCATCCCTAGTATGAATGTGAAATGAGTAATAGCCCCCCGAAGACCATGGAGGCCCTCAAGGACGAGATAAGAGGCTACGGCAGCTTAGACAGAGTGACGTGGGGAGAGTGTGGGCTGGAAAAACCATCTGACCCCGGACAGCATCCGAGCCAGCTGATGAGTACACCCCGCACCACACGAGTAGCCTCCACACTCGTGTGGACATAACTTGGAGTTAGCCGCCCGACTGCGTGGGTGTACTCGCACTACTAGGATCGCCAGCGGCACTCAAACGGCCCGCGGCGATCACTCCAGCCAGCTGTGCTACGCTGCCTCGCCACTGCACTGCTCGAGCGTCACTGACCAGCCACACTCGATCCGTTGATCGATGTCGAAGCTCCGTAGTGCTCGGGAGCCGACGAGTCCCGAGGATCGACGAGGGTCTCCGAAAACATCGAGGAAGAAGAAGGATGACAGTTGCTTATCACTTCGAGCTTCGCCGTTGCCGTGTCCTCCCTTGAACATTATAGTAAAGTTTGCGAGTCCTCGTGGGAGTTGTCCACAGGACTAGGATTGTGTGTGTGTGTGTGTGATAATTAGCGTGAGTAATTTTTATTTGTTGTGAGACCCCTTTTTCCCCTTTTCGCCCTGTATTTTTTAAGTTATTAGAGTTTGTATTTTTCATTTGTTATATCGAGTCAACCGGCTGCCACCCCGTGGAGACCGGCACGTTTTCATTAGAATTGAGTAGCGATTATTTTGTGTTTTCTGCGTGCGAGGTAGTGTGGTGGTGATCGCGACTATCTCGGCGATAGTTAACATTAATTTTCTTTCCGATTTTATTTATATTTTTGCCCCATTAGCGAATATTCCCATGCCACCCCCCCTCCCCTTTCAGCCATACCGAGGTAATAATTAAGAAGCCATCGAGTTCGGGAACCCTTCCCCCTGAAATCGTCTCTCTTTTGGCTAGCCGAGTTACCCCACTTTTTGCCCTATTTTTGTTATTAATTTTTCCCTATTTTGCCATATTTTTGTTATTAATTTTTCCCCATTTGGCCATAGTTTGGTTATCAATCTTTTTTTGTCCCCTGTAGTTTGCATATTTCCCCCCCGTGACCCCCAGAGTCCCTGCCACCGGTAACCCCCACCATTTCCCCCCACCCGACCGTGCTGGACTCTGAAATTTTTCGACGTCGCCCGGACTTAGAAAATTTTCGACAGTCTTGGGACTTAGAAAATTTTCGATAGAGTCGGACTTAGAAAAATTTCAGCTCCTCTCGGACTCTGAAATTTTTCGACGTCGGCCGGACTTAGAAAATTTTCGACAGTCTTGGGACTTAGAAAATTTTCGACAGAGTCGGACTTAGAAAAATTTCAGCTCCTCTCGGACTCTGAAATTTTTCGACGTCGCCGGGACTTAGAAAATTTCCGACGTCCTCTCGGACTCTGAAATTTTTCGACGTCGCCGGGACTTAGGAAATTCCCGACGTCCTCCGGACTCTGAAATTTCCCCACTGTCTTACGCCGTACCCCCCCCCCCCCCCCCAACGGTGCTACACCCCGGGAAAAACGGTTCATATATAATCATATATAATTGTATATAATTTCATGTATAGTTGTATATAATTATATATAATTGTATATAACGTAATATATCATTGTATATGGAAACATATATGAGCATATATAAGTTTATATGTACATATACAGTGGTATACATGATCATATATAATACCAAAACCGCCAGCTTGCGATGTCATATATGAACAGATATGATCATATATAGTTATATACAATTATATATCGCCCATTTTTAGCGCATATATGATTGTATGTGGATCCATATACAAATGTATATGAGCGTATATAACTTTATATGTATATATACATTGGCATATATGACCCTATATATGACCATATATAACACCAAAACTGCCTGAAAGTAAGAAGTGAGAAAGTAGTAGAGTGTGAACTACAGTTTCATGATTCGCCTTAACGTTCCTAAAAATAAACTTACCGTGCTTAATAATAATACTTTGCGTTCCTATCAGATTATAGTCTGTTGCTGATCTCTATAAATGTATATCCATTCATAATACATGGATATCCAACTTTACGAAAATATGTATTATTAAGGTAATAAAAATATGAGTATTAAGGATTCAATAATTTGTGTTAGTCTACATGTTACTAAATCTATATGAAATGAAATCGTCGGACGATTTATATAATTATGGGCACGATTATATATGTACAATTACATTGTAACAATTGTATATGATCATATATAATCATGACTGACCTTATATGCTTCAGAAGATTATATCTATTTAGGCATCGTCTTATATAATCACATATAACTATATATGATTGTATATGCTCAGATACAATTATACACAATTATATTTTCTCATATAGGATCATGTATACCCAGATACAATTATATATGATCATGCATAGTCATATATGATCATGCATGATCATATAGAGACAAAATTCATATACAATCATATATGAGCAGTTTATATATGATTATATATGATTATATATGAATCGTTTTTCCCGGGACGTCACGTAGCTGGCGCCCATTTAGAGTTATTGTATTGAGTTTTTCTTTTGTTTTTTTTGAGCTTTCTGTATTACGATTAAATCGAGTTTGGTTATTTTTCTTACAATTATTTTATTTTTATTACGTCTCTTTTCACTAACCCCTTCCCCTCCTAATAAAAAGGGAAGCCGGTTATAATATATATATATATATATATATATATATATATATATATATATATATATACTCCTGTAAAGATTCTTTCAAGACTTTTGCTAAGATTCTTTAAAAGATTCTTCACAAGATCCTATATATATATATATATATATACCCGCGTAGAAAAAAAGGATCTTGTGAAGAATCTTTTAAAGAATCTTAGAAAAAGTCTTGAAAGAATCTTTACAGGAATCTAGAAAAGAATCACGCATGGGAGCGGAGCAAGATTCTTTCCAGGATTCTTTTCAAGATTCTTTCCATCGGAAAGCGTTCTGAGAATCTTTGAAAGAATCTTAAAGAAGTTCTTCAGAAGAATCGAACGAAACCTGTTGATGCTTTCCAGGATTCTTTTCAAGATTCTTTCCATCCGAAACCGTTCTGAGAAAGAGGATTCTTTTAAAGAATCTTTAGTGGCATCGTACGAAACACTTATATTCAATACTCCGCTAGATGGCGAGCGGTCGAAGCGTTTCTCGCAAGTGACATGAAGCCTGAACAGTATATAAGACAGCAAAGCTTTCGTGAGTTCAACTATACACGAGGGATTTACCCTTCGTTGACGTACCGAAATGTACGGTTTCGACACTAAGGGAAAGCAACAACAGGTTTCGCTCGATTCCTCTGAAGAATTTCATTAAGATTTTTTCAACGATTTTTCTATTTAATTGACGGAATCTTTTCACGATTCTCTTAAAGACACTTTTCAAGATTCTTTCGAAGATTCTTTAAAAGATTCTCAGAATGCTTTCGGATGGAAAGAATCTTGAAAAGAATCCTGGAAAGCATTAACAGGTTTCGCTCGATTCCTCTGAAGAATTTCATTAAGATTCTTTCAAAGATTCTCATAACGCTTTCGGATGGAAAGAATCTTGAAAAGAATCCTGGAAAGAATCTTGCTCCGGCTCCTATGCGTGATTCTTTTCAAGATTCCTGTAAAGATTCTTTCAAGACTTTTTTTAAGATTCTTTAAACGATTCTTCACAAGATTCTTTTTTTCTATGCGGGTATATATATTTCAAACGCATCAATTAACAGACAGAATTTTACCAGTTTCCGCTTCCAATTCATTCACAACAGTCAATGGCAGAGTTTCTCAGGTTCTACCATTAACAATCGAAAATAGAGTTTCCCAGGCTCTATTCACAATTTTCACTCAGACATTAATGGCAGAATTTCCCAGGTTCTGTCACACGTTAATTAATAGCCACTGATAGCAGAATTTCCCAGGTTCTGCTATCGATTATTGGTAACAGAATTTCCCAGGTTCTGTTACCCACTCATACCAAAATTCACACACATGCACAGTAAAAGAGTTACAAGGAAAATACTAAACCAAGCAAAATAATTTGGACGATGAAACACTTTTTAAATTCCGGGCGAGCCACCAGTTTTTGTTACGGCACAGATCCGTTTTTTCCCATCAATTCACTCTAGGCAAAGGAGAGTGAGGCTCTCCCGGTTACGCTAGATTGTAGGTGAATTAGAAGGGCGGATGGGTGTTGTGGCCTTGTTTAGAGCCTACCCTTTCGGGCAAAAGCTCGGGAAAACGCCTAATGGTGTTTCTTCGGAGTTATTAATTAATAAAAACTGAATTTACCGGTGCTGGTGTAAAGCTGATGAGGAGGTGAACACGAAGTGGGGTGGTGGCTAGAAACTGCAGCCGGAATGGTTGCAGGAGTCGGTCGTGGGGTAGTCGATGAGTGTAGCAGATAAATTAATGGCACAACACTTAGTAGAATTTTTAGGATACTTTGATTTATTTCGGAAAAAGAAACTGAGTTGAAACAAAAAAAATGAACACTGAATCTTGCACTTTAGAATAATTAAAACTGACTAAAGACCGGGGAACGACGGACTTTAACTTCAACTCACGCGCGCTACGACTGAGTATCAAAATTTGACTTCCACAAAGGCTCGGGTAACCAGGGCGACGCTGAGCAACGAACTGAAGCTTCTGCACGAAAAAACTGTAGACCAGGACTAACTCAAAGCTTTAAGGGCTGCATCTTATATAGACAGCCGAAGATATACAAATGGTGACCTTTGGGAGGCGACACACACTACGAGTTCATTCAGCCGTCCCCACCATGCCTTTTGTCTTAGAGCTAGCTTATTAACACTATGGTCTCAATATTAATAATTAACAATTATCAATTATGGATAAATTAAACGTTTTGTGGTAAATAATGCAAATCTCATTTGCATAAATCTCCTGAATTTCCAAGGCAACGATTTGCTAATTGACAATTAATAATTATTGAAAACGATAAGCAATAACTTATAATTACCCGCCTACAAGTTGTGTCCCGACCAAATCTGCACGATGTGCAATTGCCTCGAACTTGAGTCTGTTGCTTATTTCGTGTCTCGCTGCCCGATGTATGCCCTCTTTAGGGATAAATATTTAACTAACTGGTTAGTAGGTTCAAATTGCGAGCAAAGGACAATGAGTCTCCTAACTGATGACAGCAATAGTAGTGCTAGGGATCTGTTCCGTTATGCAGTTAACTGCCTCCGACTCAGAGCTTCCTTCCTGGGTAACCAATAAATTAATCTCGACGCCTGTGCTAATTCCGATAGCTATTACTGTTAATATTATCATTTTCTTTGTATTATCATGGCTCCTGTGTTAACCGAACGGTATATTTTAAATGATTTTTTCTGTATGTAAATATGTATATTTGTATGTAAAAAAATGTTTCGAACTCCCTTGCGACGGGAATATATTTTTCCCTACACGCAATAAAACTATCTATCTATCTATCTAACTTATAATTACCCACGGTTCATCGATCCTAATTTAAATGTTTCCCTCTTAAAAAGGACATAGCAATCGAAAGTCGAAATACTGAAGCCGCGTTTCGAGCGTTGCTATTGGACGGCGGCAGCTTCGATATATCACGCGCGCTCGTTTCGAATGGCTGTATCCTGTTGCTCGCGAAATCTACTGTGAACGAAATCTGTGAACGAAATAAATAAAAAATACGAACGTGAGAATAAATAGTTTTATTCCTTTCTTATTTGTTGAATTTTGTTTGAATAATATATTAAATTATTAAATCCTGTTGCTCGTGAAATCTATGAACGAAATCTGTGATCCTGTTCCTCGCGAAAAAACCTGTAAACGAAATAAATTAAAAATACGAATGTGAGAATAATTATTTTATTCCTTTCGTATTTGTTGATATTAAACCAAAGCAAAAGAAAAGATAACATGGAAGGCAGCTGGCCGCCCGCGCCGTGAACACAATATATAATATATTATATAACCTATAATTTAATATTTAATAATATAATATAATATAATATAATATAATATTGTATTGAATGTTGTTTCCGAACGCTCAGTTCTATATGGACCATTGTGCTCATTCCCATTTATGGGAGGGTATCCGAATTTGTAGGATTGTTGGTTAGGCGAGCCTCCCTTGCAAAGTGCAGGAGGACGCGCACCCCAATCTCCTCTAAATCGTGTGATTCGAGTACTGGCGCCCCAAGTATATTCTTACGAATGTCCTCCAGCGCCCTGCATCTCGTGATCACGTGGAGGGGTCTTTCTTCCTCCTCCTCACACCTCAGACAGAGTGGTTCCTCACTTAGCCCCAGACGTCTGAGATGCTTCCCTGTGTGCCAATATCCAGTGACAAGGCCCACTACAGCCCTAAGCTGAAGTCTGATGTTTGAAGATGGCCCTCGAGTGTCCCATGCCTTCTGCCTGTAGCCAGAGATCCGTGAAACGTTCCTCCACCCACCGTTCCGACAGGGTCCTTATATGGTCCATGGCAATTGGGATGTGGCAAATCCTTGTCGGATCGGTAACCGAAGCTCCGGTCCTCGCAAGTTTATTTGCCTCCTCGTTTCCGTGGATACCTGCGTGACCAGGTACCCATAGAACCTATACTGTTTTGCAGCAGGCAATCTGCGACAACAGCGTGTTACAGTCGAGCACCAAACCGGACTTCTTCACCATGCGGTGAAGAGCCCCGATCGCCGCCCGGCTGTCGCTACATATATAGACAGCCCCTGCCCAGGATAAGCCTGGCACAGGTCCACATAGCGTACACCTCCGTTTGGAGCACCGATGCAGTGTGTCTCAGTGCCAAGGATATCCTTGTCTTGGGTCCACTACTCCAGATTCCCGCCCCTGCTCCCGCTCCTGTTTTGGATCCATCTGTATACCAGACGAGCCCCCCAGGAGACAGGAGGTTGCTCTGATCCTCTATACTTTCCTGCCTACTGGGATAGAGGACTTAGTAGTTGTGATCGAAATGGTAGAAGCGGTCACAGCAATCACCGCCCTGCGCTAGAATTCCGTCGAGGTCCCCATCGCGCTGCAGCAGTGATGCGTGGCCCGCCCCTGCCCTTCTCCACTTACCACAGAAATGTAGGCGTGGCGCAGCTTTCTTAGCGTTAGCCTCTGCTATGATGTGAGGGGGCGCCATATCTAGAAGGGCCCCCATGGCCAGGGTCGGGGTCGTTCTCATCGCTCCCGTGATTCCTAGCCCAATAAGCCTGTAGCTTTTGTCCAGTGTCTTCCTGTTTGCGGCCCATCGGAAAGCGGGCAACCAGACCAGGGAAGCATATGTGAGTTGGGGAACCAGGATGGCCGTGTAGATCCACTTAACCATTCCCGGTTTCAAACCAGAAAACCCATTCCAGCCCAGAAAGTGGCCGTGGCTTTCGAGGCCTGTTTGGCGATGTGGCTTTTCCAGCTGAGCTTGCTGTCCAACGTGACGCCGAGGTAGCGTACCTCCGACGAGTATCGAAGCTCAGTTCCAAAGATATAAGTGGGCTTCGGTTTGAACCCTCGCCTTCGTGTGAAGAGCATCATCTCAGTCCCCCGTAGAAAAAAGTAGTATACTTGAGATTCTCAGAGAGATTCTCGGAAGAATCTCGGCGAGAATCTAGCCGAGAATCTCGAGAATCTCACAGAGAATATCTTTGAGAGTCAACGATGGTTCCCGCAGCATGCTTCTTTCAGAGATTCCTGAGATTCCAGAGAATCTATCACAGATTCTATACGAGATTCCCGAGAATCTATCCCAGCTTCTATGCTAGCTTCTTACCGAGGTTCTTTGGAAAATCTTTTATTTAAATTGGTACAATCTACCCTAGATTCTTCAAGAGAATTCAGAGAATTTATCGTACATTCTGTACGAGATTCTAGAGAATCTATCGTAGCTTCTTACCGGGTATGTTTGGAAAATCTTTTTTTTTTAAATTGGTACGATCTATCCCAGGTCCTTTACGAGATTCCAGAGAATTTATCCTAGATTTTTCACGAGATTCCAGAGAATCTATCCCAGATTTTTCACGAGATTCCAGAGAATCTATTCCCGATTCTGTACGAGATGTCAGAAAATCTATGCCAGATCCTTTTTGAGATTCTCACTCGGAAAATCATATAGAATTTACCCTTAATTCTTTTCCAAATTCTTTCAAAGGTCTAGAGAAAGCGAAAAGAATGTATCCCAGATCTTTTCCGAGATTCTCATTTAATTATCATATAACGAATAAAAGAAGAAAAATAAAAACGATCAACTCCAAGGAAAAAATTGAAAAAGAAGAAATGTGACAGAAATAAATTTTCTGAGCCAGATTTATGTTCAGTGGGTAAAGTTAGACTGCACAGTAAATATGAGGTGAGTTTCGTTGGGTTCTATACAGAATATATCCGAAGTTATGTATAGAATCTATCCTAGACGTATAGAATCTATCCAAGATTCTGTACGTATATTTAGAACCCAACGAAACTCGCCTTAAACTTACTATAGTGTTTAACTTTACCCACTGAACATGAATCTGGCCCAGAGAATTGATTTCTATCACATTGCTTAATTTGCAATTTTTTCCTTGGAATTGATCATTTTTATTTTTATTTTTGTATTCATTATATGATAATTGAAATAGAATCTCGGTAAAGATCTGGGATAGATTCTATTCGATTTCTCTAGACCTTTTCCCGAATCTGGAAAACAATCGAGGATAGGTTCTTTTCACTTTCCCTAGACCTTTGAAAGAATTTGGAAAAGATTTGAGAATAAATTCTATATGATTTTCCGTGACTCCTATGAGAATCTCAAAAAGAATCTGGCATAGATTCTCTGGAATCTCGTGAAGAATCTAGCATAGATTTTCTGAAATCTCGTGAAGAATCTAGGATAGATTCTCTGGAATCTCGTGAAGAATCTAGGATAGATTCTCTGGAATCTCGTGAAAAATCAAGGATAGATTCTCCGGAATCTCGTAAAGAACCTAGGATAGATTGTACCAATGTAAAGAAAAGTTTTTCCAAAGTATCTTGGTAAGAAGGTAGGATAGATTCTCTTGAATCTCGTACAGTATCTGCGATAAATTCTCTGGAATCTCTTTTAATGCATATAAAAAATATTGTACTAATTTAAAATAAAGTTTTTCCAAAAAGTCTCGGTAAGAAGCTGGGATAGGTT
Organism: Ephialtes manifestator; assembly: GCA_963970395.1. NCBI lineage: Eukaryota > Metazoa > Arthropoda > Insecta > Hymenoptera > Ichneumonidae > Ephialtes > Ephialtes manifestator. The sequence goes on from CAXAOA010000319.1 coordinate 38,841, forward strand.
CTCGAGAATCTCGTATAGAATCTGCGATAGATTCTCCGGAATCTTAGAAATCTCTGAGAGAAGCATGCTGCGGGAACCATCGTTGACTCTCACAGAGATTCTCTGTGAGATTCTCGAGATTCTCAGCTAGATTCTCACCAAGATTCTGCCGAGAATCTCAAGTATACTACTTTTTTCTACGCGGGTCTGAGCCCAGCTGTAACTGTTCTTGTACGAAGCATTAAGTGAATCCATTCGATGATGGATTCAGCTACCCTGAATTCCCTTGCCGCGTCGCATATGGCATCGAAAGAGGTGTTGTCGAATGCCCCTTCAACGTCCAGGAATACACACAGGGCCGACTCCTTTCTGCTGAGCGTCCTCTCTATATCTTTGACGATACAGTGGAGGGCAGTCTCAACAGACCTGCCGGCCTGGTATGCATGCTGTGAGGTCTGTACCGGTCTCTCGACCAGTGCTCCCTCTCTAATGTACCTATCAACCAGCCTCTCCAACGTTTTCAGGAGGAAAGACGTAAGACTGATCGGTCTGAATGACTTGGCCTGGTCATAGCTGCTTTTGCCCGGTTTCGGGATAAAAACCATCCTGACCTCACGCCAAGCTTTTGGCATGTATCGCCGTGCCAAGCAGGCCCGAAAGATGCGGTTCAGGCGCCTAATGAGCAACTCCCCTCCCTCTTATAGGAGGGCAGGGAATATCCCATCCACCCCTGGACTTTTGTACCGGTCAAATATCCTTTTCGCCCATTCTATCCTGCTTGATGTAACAACCTTAGCTGCCGTTTTCCACTCACCCGGTTTTTTGATTGAAAGCGCATTCATTTGAGGTTGTCCCCGGTCCGTGAGTTCTGAGCCCGGGAAGTGTACCTCAAATAGATTCGTGGTTCTCTGTTAAACTGCCATCAGGCAGTGTGAGTCCCTCGAGCTTGTTAGGCAGGCCTGATGCAAATACCTTGCGGAGCCGGGCCACAAAAGGTAGGGCCTCGATTTCCCTGCAGAATCTCCTCCAGGCCTCCTCCTTGGATTTCTTTACGAGTTTTTTATACTCTTTCTGAGCCTTCCGGTAGGCGTCCCAGTCGCTGTCCAATTTTGTCCTTAAGGCTCTGTTCAGCAGTCTGCGGGAGCGGGAGCGAAAATGGTTCAGCTCACCACTCCACCAGGCTACCTTCTTGTTGATCTTCCTTCTCCTTAGCGGGCACGCAGCCTCGAAGGACTGGACCAGGGCGGTCTGCAGTAAATCTGCCTCCCGCTCGATCGTGCCCCCCCTCCGTGGCCACCCACAGGTTTCCCCGAGCCTGCTTCTTAGCCCTGCTTGAAAGCTGGGCCAGTCCGCGGTTCTTGGGTTCCTGTAGGTCTCCGTCGGGATTTGGCTGTCGTTCCCCGCAAAGTCGAAGGTTATGAGCCTATGGTCAGAGAGGGTGTCCTCCTCACTGACCTGCCAGTTTGTTATCGCTTGGGCCACTCTACGTGAGCCCAACGTAATATCAATTACCTCTTGTCGACGGGAGGTAACGAAGGTGGGCTTGTATCCTCTGTTCATAATATACATACCTATTTGTTGTTGAATCACATCATGCGACCAACCTTTTACTCCAAAAACCTCGTTAGCCGATTTCACCAATTCGTCAAACACATTATTTTCTCCTTCCATTAAATCTCTTTGATTTCCGTTAGAATAAATTAATGTGATGGCTGGTTTACACGTTTCGGGAAATGGTCGATCAGCAAGGATGGGTTGATTCACTAATACTGTAATTTTTATTAATAAACCGTATATAAGATTTTTATTTGCACGTTTTATACGTTAAACGTACGTATATTCTTAATCTAAAGCTATGTAGAATATATAAAGCTTTTTAACAAAGCTTCTGAAATGTTTTCATAGGTACTGCATGAATAATGAATAGAGAGAAGAATTAAATATGAAACTCAAAAAGTTAGACGGTTTTTGCCTGAACGATTACTCCATTCAAAGACCCTCAAGCACATATGATCTGATAATTGTGAGCTAACAGAAATCACTGAAAAAGTTGTAGCATTTTTTGGTGCATCCCAACATTTTACAGTAAAATCATGTAAATCATTCTAAAAAAATGCGAACACGCAATGCGAGCGAGTCAACATATCCGCGTGTGATGAAATCGTAAATAAACTATATCATCATCATTTTTGTACAAAATCAATCAGTTTTTATTTTTATACATTATGTACATGGAAACTTCGGCAATGGAACTTTAAATATCGTTCGAATAGAGGATCAATTTTCATTCACATTTTTATCGATACTTTTTTATGCTTTGCTAAGACTAACTTAGATATATACTGTGACGTGCCCCTCGTGGAAGTATTTCGGCGACTTCACGAGGAGCGCCGACCAAATATAACGACGCCCAGAATTTTACTCACTTTTATTATCTCCGCACTTTCCACACTATTTACTGATTCCACACTATTTACTGACACTATTTACTCGTGGAACGCTCCCGAGCTAACTGAAATCTTTTCGGTAATTATCGCACGCTATGCCGGGTTACGCGTGCCTCGGACGTCCGGGGTGGGGGTCACGGCCTGCCATCAATCGACTTCGTCGATCGTCGCATTGTTCCGCTGTCTCTCTCCTTCCCTCCTCCGACGTCGCGAGCGTCTCCCCGGCCCTTGGCTCTAATTCCGAGAATCCTGTAAGTGTAATATTCACGGCAGTCAAACATTCGAATAAAGCTACGAGTTTACCATGACGAGGAACGATTCGGTTGCTACGCTGGCTTTCGTGAGGCCTCGGTGCACGAGCACCCTAGGCCCAGCGCGTTGATGCGAGCGTGTCCTAACGCCTCGTCACAATACATAATACAATATTAAATATTATGGACATATACAATATGCATCTATCACCATGGTTAATAATTGTAAATCTACAAGATATCCTTGAACACAATATTTCGCGTATAAGCTTTTCCCGACAAGATTTTTCTTTGATTTTTCATGCTCCTCACCCGCGAAACGGCAACATAAAACTGTCGGTGGCTAAAAACTGGCGATGGAAGATGAACACTAACTTTATCGAAGGACTGACCTTGCGATTTATTAATGGTCATAGCATAATCGAATCTTAACAAGAGACGCGGTAGCGTCTTGAGACAAGTACATTTTACAAGACGCTGCCGCAGTATCTTTTACTCGAAGCAACTCGTTTTAGCCACTATTTTTCGAGGTTAATATGTTATATTGATTAAATGACAGCGCTTTGAAGATTTTTTTAGATATAATAAGATACTGCAGCAAAAAATATTTCTTTTGAGACTAAAACGACCTTCGTACCTTTCTTCAGTACACTGATATCGTGATTTATGTCTTGAAACTTGTCTGCAATATTTCAAAAAATTCAGTCGTTTTTCGCACAGATTTTTCGCACAGACGGGAACCTAGTTCGCACAGACGGGATGGTAGCTTCGCACAGACGGGATCCTTTCTTTCGTACAGACGGGATCCTATCTTTCGCACAGACGGGATCCTTTCTTTCGTACAGACGGGATCCTATCTTTCGCCCAGACGGGATTCTATAAGATTATTAATTTTAATTTATATTTTTTTGAAACAGAAGTAATATATAAATGTGTTACTATTTTTTTGACATTCAGTGGTTATATATTCACTTATTCACTTAGTTTCGGAGGTTATATCAGTCTTTCCTAGTATTGGCACCAGTGATTCATTTGATGTGAAAAGTGATAGAAAAGTGAATTTGTATCTTCTGATGTGAAAAGTGATGATATCAAGAGTCGCGGTAGCGACTCGACGCCAAGTTAAAAAAGAAATTAATGTTGCCTTCACACTACGATTTGTCGGTCGCTATGCTACTCTATTTATTCCGAGGGCGGCCACTCACCGGCCGTTTTCAAATTATAACTCGAATTATATTTGACCACACGTCGAGAACGAAAGATGTGTCAGGTTCAATATTTTTTATTTTTTTTTCTCTTTCAAATGAGACCTGCGGCAAGGAAATCTGTTTCTTTAATGCTGATATCTGGTATCTTAGTAATTCTCGCCGAGCGACTTTATGTTCCTCCCGTACGGCCGCACTCACACAACTTTAAATGTCCCAACCTATATTTGCCGACGTATTATCTCTGACCACATGTCGCGAACGAAAAATGTATCATGATCAATATTTTCTATTTTTTTTTTCTTTCGAATGAGACCTGTCACAAGAAAATCGGTTCATTTACCGCTGATATCTGGTCTTTTCAAAGTTTTTCGTGTTTAACGCACTCACACAATCTCGATTCACGTATTCACGTACATACATTATATAGAAGCGCCGCGCGGAGGCGCGAGTGGCGGCTCGCGAGCAACCAGTGTGTGACGTCACACAGTCGCCAGCTGTTCAGTCAGTCAGCGCGTGTTGCACAGCCGACATCATCAAGAGTCGCGGTAGCGACTCGACGCGAAGTGTACATTTATAATTCGCGTATTTTTATACTTTAATCAGTGTTTAATAATTTAAATTTAAATCAGTGCGTAATATTTTTAATCAGTGCTTAATACTTTAAATCAGTGCTGAAATTAATTTATTTTTTTATAAATGAGTGTGTGATAAATGAGCCTTGACAACAACATCGTTTATGGGATTATTTTTCATCGTAAAGTGTGATCTTTTTCGTTTTCATCAGTGTCTGCCGTGACTAACCTCATTTCAGTAAGTATCTGTCATGATTAACCTTCTTTTAATCAGTGTCTGCATAGATTTTCGGTCGTTCATTAACAAAAGTTGTTCGGATTTGTAGTTGATTGAAATATTATTGAAATATTAACAAGCGACAAGAGCTGTTTGGCTTTGCAGCTGTTAGTAGGGTTTCGACAGATCCTACGCTGACAAGAGCAATTTGGCTTCGTAGATGTCGACATAGAAAAAAAGTATTAAAAATTAAAAACAATTAGAATTATTGAACTATTAAGGGGAGGGAGACAGATAAAAAAAAAGATTTTGAAAATTTAGTATCATCCAAATCCTATTATATATGAAAATGCCCAACGCACTGTATTGTTGGTACTCGATGAAAGGATTTTTTACTGTCGACTGACTTGCATATGCTTTTCAATATTATCTTAAGCAAAGTTCTTAGGTTTTCCATTCTGCGCATGATTCAGATCAAGCTACTATGCAGATTGGAATGGTTGACATAATTTTCTTCTTCATGAAAAGGTACACCGTCTAAATGCAGCAAATGTCAATAAAAGGTAATATTTTTTATGAAAATGCCCAACGCACTGTATTGTTGGTACTCGATGATATGAAAATGCCCAACGCACTGTATTGTTGGTACTCGATGATATGAAAATGCCCAACGCACTGTTTTGTTGGTACTCGATGAAAGGATTTTTTACTGTCCTCTGACTTGCATATGCTTTTCAATATTATCTTAAGCAAAGTTCTTAGGTTTTCCATGCTGCGCATGATTCAGATCAAGCTACTACGCAGATTGGAATGGTTGACATAATTTTCTTCTTCATGAAAAGGTACACCGGCTAAATGGAGCAAATGTTAATAACACGTAATATTTTTTTATGAAAATGCCCAACGCACTGTATTGTTGGTACTTGATGATATGAAAATGCCCAATGCACTATATTGTTGGTACTCGATGAAAGTATTTTTTACTGTCGTCTGACTTGCATATGCTTTTCAATATTATCTTAAGTAAAGTTCTTATGTTTTCCATTCTGCGCATGATTCAGATCAGAGTTGGAAATAATGCATTATTTTTTTAATGCATTATCGTTTTTTTTACCCATTACTTTAAAAATGCATAATGGAATTCAGAACCATTACCCATTACTTTATTAATGAATAATGGAACTCATGTCCGTTACCCATTATTTTTTTATGAGTAATGTAACTCATATCCGTTACCCATTACTTTTTTAATGAGTAATGGAACTCATATCCGTTGTCCATTACTTTTTTAATGAGTAATGGAACTCACATTCGTTACCCATTACTTTTTTAATGAGTAATGGAACTCACATCCATCACCCATTACTTTTTTAATGAGTAATGGAACTCACATCCATCACCCATTAGTTTTTTAATGCGTAATGGAACTCACATCCATCACCCATTACTTTTTTAATGTGTAATGGAACTCACATTCATTACCCATTACTTTTTTAATGAGTAATGGAACTCACATCCATCACCCATTACTTTTTTAATGATTAATGGAACTCACATTCATTACCCATTACTTTTTTAATGAGTAATGGAACTCACATCCATCACTCATTACTTTTTTAATGAGTAATGGAACTCACATCCATCACCGTTTTTTAAAGTAATGGGTAATGAACGTGGTAATGGATACATGATAGTCCCATTACTTTAGAAAAATTTGCTTAATAAATAAATATATAAATAAATAAATCGGAAAATCGGTCAAAAAGTTGATAAATAAGTAGATGAATAGCAAAATCGTTCGAAAAATTGAAAAATAAATGAATAAATATAATATCATTAGAAGTCTGCGGTTAAAACAGGTCGCGATAGACGGGCGATTTCTCAGAGACGAACTATCCGGATACCTGAAAATCTTAGCAATAGTCATTTGCGACATGTTGCATTTCTAACTTTTGACTAACTTTTAACTAACTTCTAGCTTTTGACTAACTTTTGACTAACTTCTAACTTTTGACTAACTTTTGACTAACTTTTGACTAACTTTTGACTAACTTCTAACCTTTGACTAATTTCGAACATTTGACTAACTTTTGACTAACTTCTAACCTTTGACTAACTTCTAACTTTTGACTAATTTCGAACATTTGACTAACTTTCAACTAACTTCTAACTTTTGACTAATTTCTAACTTTTGACAAACTTCTAACTTTTGACTAATTTCTAACATTTGACTAATTTCTAACATTTGACTAACTTCTAACTTTTGACTAATTTCTAACATTTGACTAACTTTCAACTAACTTCTAACTTTTGACCTTTGACTAACTTTTGTCTAACTACTAACTTCTTACTTTTGACAAACTGTTGACTAACTTCTAACTTTTTATTAATTTCGAACATTTGTCTAACTTTCAACTAACTTCTAACTTTATACTAACTTCCAACTTTTGACTAACTTCTGACTTTTAAAAGTTAAAAGTTAGTTAGTAGGTAGTCATCAGTTGGTGAAAAGTTAGTAGTCAGTCAAAAGCTAGAAGTTAGTTGAAAGCAGAGTTGTGAAATTTTTAATGTGAAAATAATGCATAATTTTTTATGAAAACAATTGATAATGGAACTCGAATCCACTACTCATTACTTTATTAATGAGCAACGGAGCAGAGGTCCATCACCCATTACTTTATTAGTGAGTAATGGAGCAGAGGCCCATCACCCATTACTTTTTGCTTCCTCATAGAAGAAGCTTTTTCATGAAATTTTTTTTCGAGATTTTCGTGTCAGTACACTCAGAATGGGCCAAAACGTCGAGAAAAGTGATTTAGAAAAAAATGTCTGTATGTATTGTGTGTGTGTGTGTGTATGTTACACGATCGAAAAATGTAAACCTTTATAACTCGGGAATGCATTGAGATATCAAGCTAAAATTTGGACAATAGATAGAGGGATCAAGCCTCATCGTTCATACAGATTTTTGTTAAACTCCACTTCATCGTTAAATTATTACGCGTTTTTTAATTTTTTGAAAAATGTCTGATTATGCGATAACTCTTTCAATTTTCGAGATTTTGATCTTAAAATTGGTATGAATGTGTGCATACGCCGGGGATCGCTATTGAATTTGGTTAAGATCGGTTGAACCATTAAAATTTTATGATGTTTTGAATTTTTCAACAAATTGACATTATCGCTCTATTGTAACTTTTGCAAAACTTCAGATAGCGAGCTCAAATTTTGAATAAAAATGAAACAATATTCAGCCATTATATATGTATAATTTAGTGACGAACGGTATGAAATTTTTGATTTTATGGAATGTTGAATTATTTTTAAAAATATACATTATCACATTCACTTTCGGAAACGCTCTAATAATAACGAAATAGAAAAACGAATCCACAACATGTATATTTATCTAATTAAAACAAGGATGCAATGTAGAACCTTGCACATTGATTCCTCATTATTTTTCGCGTTTTACAAAGCTTCCTCTATGAGGAAGCTAAAAATGGAATAACATACTTCCTCATAGAGGTAGCTTACTCATTAATAAAGTAATGGGTAATGGATGTGTGTTCCATTACTCATTAATAAAGTAATGGGTAATGGATCCGAATTCCATTACTCATCAATAAAGTAATGGATAGTGGATCCGAATTCCATACTCCATTTTTTTCGTAAAAAATAATGCATTATTTTCACATTAAAAATTTCACAACTCTAATTCAGATCAAACTACTAGGCAGATTGGAATGGTTGACATCTCATTTTCTTCTTCATGAAAAGATACACCGGCTAAATAAAGTAAATGTTATTAAAAGGTGATATTTTTTCAGTGACACAATTATTAATAAATAAATGTTATGTTATTTTCTAAATCAGTGATTAACGTTGCTTTCAGAATGAAAAAAAAAATAGTTTGCTCCATTTAGCCGGTGTATCTTTTCATGAAGAAGAAAATGTGATGTCAACCATTCCAATCTGCCTAGTAGTTTCATCTGAATCATGCGCAGAATGGAAAACCTAAGAACTTTGCTTAAGATAATATTGAAAAGCATATGCAAGTCAGACGACAGTAAAAAATCCTTTCATCGAGCACCAACAATATAGTGCAATGGGCATTTTTATATGCAATAGGATTTGGATGATATTGAATTTCCAAAATCAATTTTTTTTACCTGACTCCTTCCCCTTAAACTATAAACCATTGTTAAATTGGCAGACTATTGGGAGAAACTATTGAACTACACTATTGAGATAAAAGTACACTATTAGAAGGAACTATTGCGTCTAGAACTATACAATAGTTTACGATTGAAGAACTACTGAATAGTTCTACTGAATACGTGCAAAAAATTAGCTGAATGACTAGATTTTGGAGGAATGAAGCATAAGAAATTTCGATGAGTCAGATGTTTATGTTTTTTCTAGATGGATGGACGTGATTGTCAACGATTTCGACGGTGGTTTCATAATGGTACCAGATGGAGTGGCACTTTCTTTACTTTCGGAACCACTTTTCTCTCTGACCCAGGATGCCCTTTCGGTTGTACTACAACTGGAGCTCGCTTGTGCCAACTACGCATTTCTTCCATTTGCATTGCATCCGTCGATGTTGGATGATGGTATCATCCTAAGTCTGATATCATCAAGAGTTGCGGTAGCGACTCGACGCCAAGTTAAAAACGAAATTAATGTTGCTGTCACACGACGATTTCTCTGTCTGTATATATATAATGGAATGCCTCACCTCCGACGAGATTTCGAGTCTATAGAAATTTTGGTTTCATTGAATGTTTTGAGTTTGCAAAGTTACACAAGAATTCTTGTAGAATTCTCATTGCTGCCTCTGTTCTTTGTAAACATGCAGGATACATTTAGTAGTGTTGTTACGGCACAGATCCGTTTTTCCCGAAAAATTCACTCTAGGCAAAGGAGAGTGAGGCTCTCCCTGTTACACTAGATTACAGGTGAATTGAAAGGGCGGATGGGTGTTATGGGCCTTGTTTAGAGCCTACCCTCTCGGGCAAAAGCTCGGGAAAAGGCCTAAGGGTGTTTCTTCGACTTAGATAATGAATAAAAGAACTTGACTTACCGGTACTGCTGTAAACCCGATGGGTAGATGTAAAAACGGTAGGCTGGTAGCTGGAAACAGTGGTGTAACGACGACAGTGTCAGGGAACTTCAGCGGGAACGGCAACAGGAGTCGATTGTAGGGTGGTCGTTGAGTGCAGCAAATGAATTAATGCCACAACACTTAATAGATTTTTAAAACACTTTGATTTATTTAGGAAGAAAAAACTGAGTTGAAACAAAAAAAATGAACAATGAATTTTGCACTTTAAAATAATTAAAAATGAATAAAGACCAGGGAACGACGGACTCGAACTTTAACTCACGCGCGCTACGACAGAGTATCAAAATTTGACTTCCACACAGGCTCGGGTAACCAGTGTGACTCTGAGCGGCGAATTGAACCTTATGCGTGAAAAAACTATGGACCGCGACTAACTCGAAGCTTTAAGGGCTCCATCTTATATAGACAGCCAAAGATATACAAATGATACCCCTTGGGAGGGGGCACACACTATGAGTTCATTCAGCCGTCCCCACCATGCCTTTTGTCTTAGAGCTAGCTTATTAACACTATGGTCTCAATATTAATAATTAACAATTATCGATTATGGATAAATTAAACGATCTATGATAAATAATGGAAATCTCATTTACATAAATCTCCTGAACTTCCAAGGCAACGATTTGTTAATTGACAATTAATAATTATCGAAAACGATAAACAATGACTTACATATTTTCAAAGATAATGATTTTGATCTCGACAACTTATACATGTTAATTTACTTTTGTAAATTAATAACTTCATTTAAAGGATTTAATTTATTAATTTAGAGAAATCTCGATCTTTGAAATAATTTAAATTATTAAGTAACAATATCCAAAGCTAATGGAGTAAGCCTTAAATTTAGCCAATAACTGTAATATACATATAATCACGTGAAGATATATTATATATATATATATGTATAATTTAAACAATTATTATTTAAATCTTTTTGTTCCTCAATCGTAGTAGTCATCAAGGGGACGTCGGGGTATCCATCGGCAGAGAAGGAGAGTTTCCATAGTTCCGTCGCCTTCCCTCTGCTGCTCGTAGGCCTATGATGCTGTCCTCCTCCCGCTTCCGCCTTGCATAGCTTCCTTATTCTTCATTCTCTTCTTACGCCCGTGCTGTGGTGTGCCCTCGCTGTAGCGGTGTTAGTAGTAGGCTGCAACGCTCCATCCTCTTCTGGCCCACTGCAATCTTCATAGCTCCGATAGGCCCTCCTTCTCAGTTGCACTGTGTTGGTATGGTCGTCTTCTGAGAAGTTTTGGCTCTGCCGAAAGGTGATCTCACTGGTCGCGTTGGTATATAAAATCGTCGCCGGTTGATTATTTGTCATCTAGTGACCGATGACATATTTATAATTATATTCGATAGCATTCGTTCGCGATATAGCCCTTTCTACCTAGGATTGTATATGGTCGAAAAATGAACTGTATATACTGAAGTTAACACCAAAAGTAAAACAAGTCGACGGACGAGGCTTTTCGCGGGATCGACAATACATCCTTTGTCTTTGATCTCACGTACCTATCTTATTTAAAACATTGGATGCCCACGTGTGACTCCCAACGTCGCATTGCAAAAGTTATGGCTCCCAGGTTTATCGACTGCACAAAGAACGACGCAGACGTCTAGGCGGCTTTAGGTACAGGGACCCTATAGTGATTAGGTCGTTCCTGTAAACATCTCGATATCATAGTTCGCGGACGCTCTGTCTCCTGTATGAAGCCGGAGTTGAATTACCCACGGTCCGTCGATCCTAATTTAAATGTTTAAATAATAATCTAGGTCGATATATTGGACACGCGAGCTCCAACTCTCGTAGTTTGAGGGCCCACCCAGACCCGCGCTAAATGCTCATAGACACTCAATCGCATGTCGTAGGTGTAGCGGCCCTCCAGGATCCCGAGCGTCCATCCCGATATGCGCCCCTATTTGCCTGCCCCAGCATCTTGACGCAAGTTCTCTTTTAACGATGTTGGACCCAGTTACGGGACGTAACAGTGTCTACTTACCTTCATTTACTGTTCATTGTACATGAACTTTTTAATCAATACACAGATATAACTAAAACATGAGTTCTCATTATTTTTTTAAATTACGTTTTGACTTTCAAAAAGAGAGCAAATAACACCAAAAATGTTTTCCCAAAACAAAAATGGTACGCCAAGTTAAAAAAATTGCGTTCAAAAAAATTGCTGACAAACAAAGTTCCTTGCAAAAATATTAAACCAAATCCAATATATTAGCCAAGTAAAACTCGCTACAAAAAAAACTTGGCGTGCCAGGGTCTAGCTCCCGTACATAGTCCATTAGCCAACATAAACTCGCTACAAAAAAAACTTGGCGTCCCAGCGACTAGCTCCCGTACATAGTCCATTGAAGTAAGGACGGGAGGACAACGGACCTCTAAAAATGACCCTCTAAAAATGGCTCGCCCCTTGGCCAGGGCGGGTGGGGGGGGGGGGGGGGTCATTTGCTATTTTGACTCTCGTTCTATTCAAAACAATCAAAATAGCGAATGGCTAAAATAGCGAATTTCATAATGATGGCCATTCTAGATTCTGATGTTCATTATTCTAAAATTCGCTATTCATGATTTTAAGGGTACCACGTGGGCGGGGACGAGGGGCGAAGCCCCGAGGCGTGCGGGGGGGGGGGGGGGGGATGATCATTCGCTATTTTGACCCTCATTCTATTCACAGCAATAAAAATAGCGAATTTCATAATGATGACCATTCTAGATTCAGTCAAGAGTCGCGGTAGCGGCTCGACGCCAAGTTAAAAAAGAAATTAATGATGCCTTCACACTACGATTTGTCTGTCTGATCTTGACTGGACGGGCTGTTACTCCTGACGCGACGGTCGCTACTGCTACTCTATTTATTCCGAAGGCGGCCATGATTATTATCCTGAAATTCGCTATTCGTGTTTTTAAGGGTACCGCCTGGGCAGAGGGGGGTCATTCGCTGTTTTGACCCTCATTCTATTCAAAGCAATCAAAATAGCGAATTTCATAATGAAAGCCATTCTAGATTCAGATGTTCACCCTGGCAAATTGTGTCACCGTAGTGTTAACCGGAAATAACTAAAGTTAACCGACATTTTAACCGAGGAAAGATAAGTCTCGATTAGCCCACTGTTTCAGCAGCTTTAACCGACAATTTAATCGATTAAAAACGTTTCGTTCGGTTTAATTGTCAGTTAAAATCGGTTAAATTCACCAAGCAAAATTGAGTTTTATTAATTCGGTAAGAATGTCGGTTACAATCGGTTAATTCACCAGTAAAAATCGCTTAAAAAATAACAATTTCGGTTAAAAGGTCAGTTAAACTGGGTGAAAACGGGGGTTAATCGAGACTGGTTAAAACACCGGTTAAAAAGTCGGTGACACTGTTTGCCAGGGCATTATTCTGAAATTCAGAAACTCGCTACTTTAGCCATTCGCTATTTTGACACCCACCGCACCGACAATTCGAAGAATAATAATCTTTCAAAGATTTATATATATTAAGATATTATTAGATTAAATGAGGTCAAAAGAAAGTAGGGATACAAACTGATAAATTAGATAAAAGTAATGAATAAGGTACGATATGCAACTTGAGCTCACTCTGCAGGTTCGGTAATACGAAACACGAAATATCATTAGGAATTGTTTTCTCCCGCATTTACTTCAATGGACTATGTACGGGAGCTAGACCCTGGCACGCCAAGTTTTTTTTTGTAGCGAGTTTAACTTGGCTAATATATTGGATTTGGTTTAATATTTTTGCAAGGAATTTTGTTTGTCAGCATTTTTTTTTAAAGCAATTTTTTTAACTTGGCGTACCATTTTTGTTTTGGGAAAACATTATTATTATATGCAGTGATGGTTTTTAACTGTTTCAATAAATTCAGTCGTTCTTTATTATTTGTAAACTTTCTTGACTAGTCAATCATCTTGTCTTGTATCCTAACCTTATAATATCATGTAACATAATACCCGATTTTTAATGAGACTATTTTATCATTCATGAATAAAAGAAGCATTTTGTTATTCCTATACGTGATAATTTTTATAGTGTAATAAGGTTTATTAAAGTTTTTTTATTTTTTGCTACTTTGTGATTGGTTTTCAAGCTCCCAATGACATGCGGTGAAATAATGTGCCTCTTGGTGAATATAATATCAAAGTTAATACAGAAATAACACCAAAAATGTTTTCCCAAAACAAAAATGGTACGCCAAGTTAAAAAAATTGCTTTCAAAAACATTGCTGACAAACAAAATTCCTTGCAAAAATATTAAACCAAATCCAATATATTAGCCAAGTTAAACTCGCTACAAAAAAAAACTTGGCGTGCCAGGGACTAGCTCCCGTACATAGTCCATTAGCCAACATAAACTCGCTACAAAAAAAACTTGGCGTCCCAGCGACTAGCTCCCGTACATAGTCCATTGAAGTAAGTGCGGGAGAAAACAATTCCTAATGATATTTCGTGTTTCGTATTACCGAACCTGCAGAGTGAGTTCAAGTTGCATATCGTACCTTATTTATTACTTTTATCTAATTTATCAGTTTGTATCCCTACTTTCTTTTGACCTCATTTAATCTAATAATATCTTAATATATATAAATCTTTGAAAGATTATTATTCTTCGAACTGTCGGTGCGGTGGGGGTCAAAATAGCGAATGGCTAAAGTAGCGAATTTCTGAATTTCAGAATAATGCCCTGGCAAACAGTGTCACCGACTTTTTAACCGGTGTTTTAACCAGTCTCGATTAACCCCCGTTTTCACCCAGTTTAACTGAACTTTTAACCGGAATTGTTATTTTTTAAGCGGTTTTTATTGGCGAATTAACCGATTGTAACCGACATTCTTACCGAATTAATAAAACTCAATTTTGCTTGGTGAATTTAACCGATTTTAACTGACAATTAAACCGAACGAAACGTTTTTAATCGGTTAAATTGTCGGTTAAAGCTGCTGAAACAGTGGGCTAATCGAGACTTATCTTTCCTCGGTTAAAATGTCGGTTAACTTCAGTTATTTCCGGTTAACACTACGGTGACACAGTTTGCCAGGATGAACATCTGAATCTAGAATGGCTTTCATTATGAAATTCGCTATTTTGATTGCTTTGAATAGAATGAGGGTCGAAACAGCGAATGATCCCCCCCTCTGCCCAGGCGGTACCCTTAAAAACACGAATAGCGAATTTCAGGATAATAATCATGGCCGCCTTCGGAATAAATAGAGTAGCAGTAGCGACCGTCGCGTCAGGAGTAACAACCCGTCCAGTCAAGATCAGACAGACAAATCGTAGTGTGAAGGCAACATTAATTTCTTTTTTAACTTGGCGTCGAGTCGCTACCGCGACTCTTGATGATATCAGACTTAGGATGATACCATCATCCAACATCGACGGATGCAATGCAAATGGAAGAAATGCGTAGTTGGCACAAGCAAGCTCCAGTTGTAGTACAACCGAAAGGGCATCCTGGGTCAGAGAGAAAAGTGGTTCCGAAAGTAAAGAAAGTGCCACTCCATCTGGTACCATTATCAAACCACCGTCTAAATCGTTGACAATCACGTCCATCCATCTAGAAAAAACATAAACATCTGACTCATCGAAATTTCTTATACTTTATTCCTCCAAAATCTAGTCATTCAGCTAATTTTTTGCACGTATTCAGTAGAACTATTCAGTAGTTCTTCAATCGTAAACTATTGTATAGTTCTAGACGCAATAGTTCCTTCTAATAGTGTACTTTTATCTCAATAGTGTAGTTCAATAGTTTCTCCCAATAGTCTGCCAATTTAACAATGGTTTATAGTTTAAGGGGAAGGAGTCAGGTAAAAAAAATTGATTTTGGAAATTCAATATCATCCAAATCCTATTGCATATAAAAATGCCCATTGCACTATATTGTTGGTGCTCGATGAAAGGATTTTTTACTGTCGTCTGACTTGCATATGCTTTTCAATATTATCTTAAGCAAAGTTCTTAGGTTTTCCATTCTGCGCATGATTCAGATGAAACTACTAGGCAGATTGGAATGGTTGACATCACATTTTCTTCTTCATGAAAAGATACACCGGCTAAATGGAGCAAACTATTTTTTTTTTCATTCTGAAAGCAACGTTAATCACTGATTTAGAAAATAACATAACATTTATTTATTAATAATTGTGTCACTGAAAAAATATCACCTTTTAATAACATTTACTTTATTTAGCCGGTGTATCTTTTCATGAAGAAGAAAATGAGATGTCAACCATTCCAATCTGCCTAGTAGTTTGATCTGAATTAGAGTTGTGAAATTTTTAATGTGAAAATAATGCATTATTTTTTACGAAAAAAATGGAGTATGGAATTCGGATCCACTATCCATTACTTTATTAATGAGTAATGGAATTCGGATCCATTACCCATTACTTTATTAATGAGTAATGGAACACACATCCATTACCCATTACTTTATTAATGAGTAAGCTACCTCTATGAGGAAGTATGTTATTCCATTTTTAGCTTCCTCATAGAGGAAGCTTTGTAAAACGCGAAAAATAATGAGGAAGCAATGTGCAAGGTTCTACATTGCATCCTTGTTTTAATTAGATAAATATACATGTTGTGGATTCGTTTTTCTATTTCGTTATTATTAGAGCGTTTCCGAAAGTGAATGTGATAATGTATATTTTTAAAAATAATTCAACATTCCATAAAATCAAAAATTTCATACCGTTCGTCACTAAATTATACATATATAATGGCTGAATATTGTTTCATTTTTATTCAAAATTTGAGCTCGCTATCTGAAGTTTTGCAAAAGTTACAATAGAGCGATAATGTCAATTTGTTGAAAAATTCAAAACATCATAAAATTTTAATGGTTCAACCGATCTTAACCAAATTCAATAGCGATCCCCGGCGTATGCACACATTCATACCAATTTTAAGATCAAAATCTCGAAAATTGAAAGAGTTATCGCATAATC
This sequence comes from Ephialtes manifestator, assembly GCA_963970395.1. Taxonomy (NCBI): domain Eukaryota; kingdom Metazoa; phylum Arthropoda; class Insecta; order Hymenoptera; family Ichneumonidae; genus Ephialtes; species Ephialtes manifestator. The sequence continues at coordinate 55,619 of CAXAOA010000319.1, forward strand.
AGACATTTTTCAAAAAATTAAAAAACGCGTAATAATTTAACGATGAAGTGGAGTTTAACAAAAATCTGTATGAACGATGAGGCTTGATCCCTCTATCTATTGTCCAAATTTTACCTTGATATCTCAATGCATTCCCGAGTTATAAAGGTTTACATTTTTCGATCGTGTAACATACACACACACACACACAATACATACAGACATTTTTTTCTAAATCACTTTTCTCGACGTTTTGGCCCATTCTGAGTGTACTGACACGAAAATCTCGAAAAAAAATTTCATGAAAAAGCTTCTTCTATGAGGAAGCAAAAAGTAATGGGTGATGGACCTCTGCTCCATTACTCACTAATAAAGTAATGGGTGATGGACCTCTGCTCCGTTGCTCATTAATAAAGTAATGAGTAGTGGATTCGAGTTCCATTATCAATTTTTTTCATAAAAAATTATGCATTATTTTCACATTAAAAATTTCACAACTCTGCTTTCAACTAACTTCTAGCTTTTGACTGACTACTAACTTTTCACCAACTGATGACTACCTACTAACTAACTTTTAACTTTTAAAAGTCAGAAGTTAGTCAAAAGTTAAAAGTAACTGAAAAGTTAGTCAAAAGTTGGAAGTTAGTATAAAGTTAGAAGTTAGTTGAAAGTTAGACAAATGTTCGAAATTAATAAAAAGTTAGAAGTTAGTCAACAGTTTGTCAAAAGTAAGAAGTTAGTAGTTAGACAAAAGTTAGTCAAAGGTCAAAAGTTAGAAGTTAGTTGAAAGTTAGTCAAATGTTAGAAATTAGTCAAAAGTTAGAAGTTAGTCAAATGTTAGAAATTAGTCAAATGTTAGAAATTAGTCAAAAATTAGAAGTTTGTCAAAAGTTAGAAATTAGTCAAAAGTTAGAAGTTAGTCAAAAGTTAGAAGTTAGTTGAATGTTAGTCAAATGTTAGAAATTAGTCAAAAGTTAGAAGTTAGTCAAAAGTTAGAAATTAGTCAAAAGTTAGAAGTTTGTCAAAAGTTAGAAGTTTGTCAAAAGTTAGAAGTTAGTCAAAAGTTAGAAGTTAGTCAAAAGTTAGAAGTTAGTCAAGTTAGTCAAAAGTTAGTCAAATGTTTGAAATTAGTCAAAGGTTAGAAGTTAGTCAAAAGTTAGTCAAATGTTCGAAATTAGTCAAAGGTTAGAAGTTAGTCAAAAGTTAGAAGTTAGTCAAAAGTTAGTCAAAAGCTAGAAGTTAGTTAAAAGTTAGTCAAAAGTTAGAAATGCAACATGTCGCAAATGACTATTGCTAAGATTTTCAGGTATCCGGATAGTTCGTCTCTGAGAAATCGCCCATCTATCGCGACCTGTTTTAACCGCAGACTTCTAATGATATTATATTTATTCATTTATTTTTCAATTTTTCGAACGATTTTGCTATTCATTTACTTATTTATTAACTTTTTGAACGATTTTCCGATTTATTTATTTATATATTTATTTATTAAGCAAATTTTTCTAAAGTAATGGGACTATCATATATCCATTACCACGTTCATTACCCATTACTTTAAAAAACGGTGATGGATGTGAGTTCCATTACTCATTAAAAAAGTAATGGGTGATGGATGTGAGTTCCATTACTCATTAAAAAAGTAATGGGTAATGAATGTGAGTTCCATTAATCATTAAAAAAGTAATGGGTGATGGATGTGAGTTCCATTACTCATTAAAAAATTAATGGGTAATGAATGTGAGTTCCATTACACATTAAAAAAGTAATGGGTGATGGATGTGAGTTCCATTACTCATTAAAAAACGAATGGGTGATGGATGTGAGTTCCATTACTCATTAAAAAAGTAATGGGTGATGGATGTGAGTTCCATTACTCATTAAAAAAGTAATGGGTAACGAATGTGAGTTCCATTACTCATTAAAAAAGTAATGGGCAACGGATATGAGTTCCATTACTCATTAAAAAAGTAATGGGTAACGGATATGAGTTACATTACTCATAAAAAAATAATGGGTAACGGATATGAGTTCCATTATTCATTGATAAAGTAATGGGTAATGGTTCTGAATTCCATTATGCATTTTTAAAGTAATGGGTAAAAAAAAACGATAATGCATTAAAAAAATAATGCATTATTTCCAACTCTGATCTGAATCATGCGCAGAATGGAAAACATAAGAACTTTGCTTAAGATAATATTGAAAAGCATATGCAAGTCAGACGACAGTAAAAAATCCTTTCATCGAGTATCAACAATATAGTGCATTGGGCATTTTCATATCATCAAGTACCAACAATACAGTGCGTTGGGCATTTTCATAAAAAAATATTACGTGTTATTAACATTTGCTCCATTTAGCCGGTGTACCTTTTCATGAAGAAGAAAATTATGTCAACCATTCCAATCTGCATAGTAGCTTGATCTGAATCATGAGCAGAATGGAAAACCTAAGAACTTTGCTTAAGATAATATTGAAAAGCACATGCAAGTCAAACGACAGTAAAAAATCCTTTCATCGAGTACCAACAAAACAGTGCGTTGGGCATTTTCATATCATCGAGTACCAACAATACAGTGTGTTGGGCATTTTCATATCATCGAGTACCAACAATTCAGTGCGTTGGGCATTTTCATAAAAAAATATTACCTTTTATTAACATTTGCTCCATTTAGCCGGTGTATCTTTTCATGAAGAAGAAAATGATGTCAACCATTCCAATCTGCATAGTAGTTTGATCTGAATCATGCGCAGAATGGAAAACCTAAGAACTTTGCTTAAGATAATATTGAAAAGCATATGCAAGTCAGACGACAGTAAAAAATCCTTTCATCGAGTACCAACAAAACAGTGCGTTGGGCATTTTCATATCATCGAGTACCAACAATACAGTGCGTTGGGCATTTTCATATCATCGAGTACCAACAATACAGTGCGTTGGGCATTTTGTTAAAAAAATATTACCTTTTATTGACATTTGCTGCATTTAGGCGGTGTACCTTTTCATGAAGAAGAAAATTATGTCAACCATGCTAATCTGCATAGTAGCTTGATCTGAATCATGCGCAGAATGGAAAACCTAAGAACTTTGCTTAAGATAATATTGAAAAGCATATGCAAGTCAGTCAACAGTAAAAAATCCTTTCATCGAGTACCAACAATACAGTGCATTGGGCATTTTCATATATAATAGGATTTGGATGATATTGAATTTCCAAAATCTTTTTTTTTATCTGTCTCCCTCCCCTTAATAGTTCAATAATTCTAATTGTTTTTAATTTTTTATACTTTTTTCTATGTCGACATCTACGAAGCCAAATTGCTCTTGTCAGCGTAGGATCTGTCGAAACCCTACTGACAGCTGCAAAGCCAAACAGCTCTTGTCGCTTGTTAATATTTCAATAATATTTCAATCAACTACAAATTCGAACAACTTTTGTTAATAAACGACCGAAAATCTATGCAGACACTGATTAAAAGAAGGTTAATCACGACAGATACTTACTGAAATGAGGTTAGTCACGGCAGACACTGATGAAAACGAAAAAGATCACACTTTACGATGAAAAATAATCCCATAAACGATGTTGTTGTCAACGCTCATTTATCACACACTCATTTATAAAAAAATTAATTAATTTCAGCACTGATTTAAAGTATTAAGCACTGATTTAAAATATTACGCACTGATTTAAATTAAAATTATTAAACACTGATTAAAGTATAAAAATATCCGAATTATAAATGTACACTTCGTGTCGAGTCGCTACCGCGACTCTTGATGATGTCGGCTGTGCAACACGCGCTGACTGACTGAACAGCTTGCGGCTGTGTGACGTCACACACTGGTTGCTCGCGAGCCGCCACTCGCGCCTGCGCGCGGCGCTTCTATATAATGTATGTACGTGAATACGTGAATCGAGATTGTGTGAGTGCGTTAAACACGAAAAACTTTGAAAAGACCAGATATCAGCGGTAAATGAACCGATTTTCTTGTGACAGGTCTCATTCGAAAGAAAAAAAAAATAGAAAATATTGATCATGATAGATTTTTCGTTCGCAACATGTGGTCAGAGATAATACGTCGGCAAATATAGGTTGGAACATTTAAAGTTGTGTGAGTCCGGCCGTACGGGAGGAACATAAAGTCGCTCGGCGAGAATTACTAAGATACCAGATATCAGCATTAAAGAAACAGATTTCCTTGCCATAGGTCTCATTTGAAAGAGAGAAAAAAAAAATATATTGAACCTGACACATCTTTCGTTCTCGACGTGTGGTAAAATATAATTCGAGTTATAATTTGAAAACGGCCGGTGAGTGGCCGCCTTCGGAATAAATAGAGTAGCAGTAGCGACCGACAAATCGTAGTGTGAAGGCAACATTAATTTCTTTTTTAACTTGGCGTCGAGTCGCTACCGCGACTCTTGATACTAATTATAGTGTTCTTCAATTTATATGCATAGCAAGTTTTATTTTTTTAATAAACTTAATAAAATCAGTGGTTTTTCAGTCAGTAACTGAGATTTGCGTAATCCAGTTTTTTAATGCAACCTCATAATGACACTTAACATCATCTAGCCATATTGTCTGTTTATGTACTAAATTCAGTGACTTTCTATGTTTGTTGGTTGATTATTTACTCTTAAGCTTCTAATGTTATCTGGTAAAATTTAGTGGTTTCTATTTGTTTATGCATAATTCAATCATACGCAATCTCCCAAAGTCATTTGGTATGATGCTGAGTCGCTTGGTTTGACAAGTTATCACAACTGATACAGGAATAATAAAGTGTTTCTCAATTTCTATGTTTAACAAGTTTTATTAATTTATATATGTAACAAGTTTCATTGTTTAATATATTCATAAAAATCAGTGGTTATTCAGTAATTAACTGAAATTTATGTACTATAGTTTGTTCGAACCTGCAACCAACACCATACAGCAAACAAAATGATTTATATTTAGTGATTTCTGTGAGTTTTATTCGTTGCTTCATGATTGACTCTGAGCTCACAATGTCATTCGATGAAATACTGAATTTTTTTATAAGAGAAGTTATGAGAACTGAGAAAAAATTAATAAATAAAGTGTAGTAAATTTATATGTGTAACAAGCTTCATTTTTAAATAAATTTGGTAAAGTTAGTGTCTATTCGGGTTTAACTTGGATTTGTGGATTAATGTTTTTCGCAATCTACACTTTCTTAACATTGTCCAGGAAAAAGTCAATTTTTATTAAGATAAATTATTGGACCAAACAGAGGTGGTGAGACCTTTGTAATATACATTTTTTTCTAAATTTAAATAGAGTAACAAAGTCACCTAGAAAAGACATGAAAGCTGTCAGTCTTAATTATATACAGGTCCTGAAATAATAACGATAGCACACATCACATGACATTAATCAAAATCATCTGTATTGTTGATTTTGTAGTTCTCCATGAAAAAAAACCTACAATTTTCATCTTGATATTTATACCATTTTTTAATGTGGCAGTGTTTTTAGAATTCTGACTGTGATTTTGAGGAGACTTATAGTCTCAATTCTATAAATGTACTAATATGGAAAGATCGTTGTAGTTTATAGTAGAAAACTTAAACTAAATCATTGCTTTATTATTATTAATTATTTGAAAAACACATTACTTTTATAAAATTTTATCCTTTTTTATTCTCTTTGGATGAACCAAGGATTGATGATTCAATATAGACTGCAAAAAGTGTTGAAATCCCCCCAAAAAACACAATGTGTAAAAAAATTGAGACAAGAACATTTACGTGAGTGGTATCAACACCCCAATAAAAAACAGTGTTTCAAAAACTTGAGACATAAAAAATGTATATATATATATTGTGACGTAACATTTTGCCACGCCACCTGTGCAGAGTATCAGCGGCGAGGAGTGTCGGATTTACGACACTTGGGCGGCGCACGTCCGCTCATGGACCTTCGGCAGAGGGAAGATATGGATATCTTTTGTTAAGAAGCAACAGTCGTAGTCAGTTTTACACGATACCCGAATTATTAATTAGCCATTTTAGGGAATTTTGCTATCTTGAATTACACATCGACTTCGCGAAACTTTCACCTAATTGTATTGAAACTAATTTTATTAAGACTAAATTATTAGTAAGTAAGTCCGCTCGACCGAAATGTTGCCTATACGACGGAGTCTCACCTCATACACCACCAACCAACGAGGAAGCAGTCTCCGTCTAGCCGCCCATTTCGTCATCGCCAAGGGCCACCGCTACCTAAAAGTGCTCAGCTCAATTGTACTGTCGTTTTGCTACCTCGAACTTAAAAGAGGCCTCTGAGCTATTGAGGATTGGCATTACTACGTTTAGAAGCTCAGAGACCACACATCTTGGATATTGGGCCTGTTATACAGCGCCGCAGGCGGACACCGAACGTCCGTGTCCGCGGAACTTGGATGCCTTGGGAGCGCGCCGGAAAATGGGCCGAAATATTACCGTGCCACCCGCCTCCCTCAAGACTTACCAGCCTGGAGCTGGACCATCCCACTGCAACCTGGATCGCTGCGGTCCGGACAACCCGGCGCCCCATTCTGAAAGGGTCTAGGATCGTTAGAAGAAGAGTTTAATTGCAGTGTTGCACCGAAAAGTTGTGAGTTCGAACGCCGACGCATCGCTGGCCACGATTTCCCGCGTGAGGAACTCCGCACTCTTTTAATGACGCTACCGGATCCAAGGGGAAGGCCTTCAGGAAGCAGAGCCATTTGCTGCATGAAGAGATTGTGAAGAAAACGTGAGTACGAGCCCGTTACCTTGATTAATCGTAATCTGCCAGGCCGAATTCAAAATTGAATTGCGCGCCACGCCGTCCCGCGGACCTACATCACTGCTATCATTGGACGAAGGAGCAGAGCTACGAGTATCGCGAGAGCGTATGACTATCGAGCGCTGGCGAGCGCGATAGCGGGCGACTAGGCGGAGTGGGGGAAACATCATCGATGGAGGCAAGCGTCCCATCGATTCACTTCCGTGTTACCGCTGGACTGAGAGGACGTCCCTCGACCCGCCGACTATTTGGAGGAGCTGTTGCAGGACACCGGTGAGACTCATCCCTCCCATTAATTCTTGTTAAAATAGAAAACTCTTTATAAGCTACCTTTATTAGTCAATTGTATATTTTGGTTATTAGTTAACAGTTTTGAGAGTAATTAAAGGTGCCGTTCAGTCTTTTACTGAAGTCAAAGAGTTTTCTATTGTTCTGGTCGATTAGTTTGATAAGTTCAGTTTGCGATCTACTTGAGGCAATTATATTGTGTGTTACCTTTCTCTTGAAAATCAGCTTGAAAATTTGTTTAAAGTCCGATAAAATAGCTCTCTAGAATGCGGTAGGAATTTATTGCGTTGAATATTAGCTACCTCGATCTATTGTGTGCTTTACGTTGTCTCCTCCGCCGGAGAGTCTGGGCCAGCGGTCACCTCTAGTCCGCCGGGATGTTTACATCTCGGTCGTATTACTATGCTACCTTACTACGTTAACTTTCTTACTATCACGTTATAATTTTGAAGATATTATTTCTGTTCACGTTACTAGTTTGGCTACCTGGAATCCTTCACGCTATCTTTTTCATTATTTATAATTGGCCGTACGCTTTTACTACCTTTTCTTTTGATTGAGTGATTCTTGCTGATAATTGTTAAATAGTATTAATTATTGTTCAGCTACCTTGTGGGAACTTTATCTGCTGTCCCCACTGATAATTTTCCGACTATTTGTTTTATTGTATTATTGCTCACCAATGCGTGCGGGTTATGACTTAACGTGGTTCAGCCATCATATGGCATTCATTGTTGTGTTACTTTTTCTTCTAAAATTGTATCAGTGGGATTATCTCTCGTTAGAATATTAATCGATCCATCGTGCGCCTCGATTAAAATCCGAGTGCAGCCCAGGAATTGGTAATAAACACCAAAGATTCCTGAAGCTTCGCGTTGTTGTCACTTATTTGCTTTGAACCAGCCCCTCTACCATGCTTTAGTTCCATAGTTAGCCGTGCATTCCGTTGTTTTATGTTATTCTCTCACTGTCCAGCATCGGGTAATTCATTAGTCTAGAGGAAAATCAATCCAGACGGTCCATCACCGGCGGTACTTTGTGCCTGGCGCCCAACTCCTTTAGTTAGTGACTTGCCATCGTCCACCTTTTACTCAAGTGTTTGACTTCGCGTTAGTATTCAGTTTCGAGCCGAGGCTACGTGTTAGCTACCTGATCTCTATTCGCGTTACGTTCTTCAGCTACCTGATAGGGAAATATCTTTCGATGATTTAGCTACCTATTAGAAGCCCACGGTTCGGTATTAAGCTCCTTGTTAGAAGCTCCCTGTTCGGTATTGCTAGCTCTCTGACCGGCATCAAGTTACCTGCTGTACGCTATCTCTCGATTGTCAAGCTACCTATTAGACGCTCTCTGTTCGACCTTAAGCTACCTGATACTGGCTATCTTTCGATGAGTACGCTGTTAGGAGCTCACTGCCCGGTAGTAAACTACCTGATACCCGCTAGCTAGCGAACTGCCAGAAGTTCTCTGATCGGCATCAAGCTATCTGATACAAGCTCTCTATAGGTAATTAAGCTACCGAATACCATCTTACCTTTTTATATCTATATTATAAAAAGATTTCGCCGCCGCCGCCGCCGTGTCAAGAATCGAGGGACTTAGAATAATTCGGGCTCAGGGCTTGGCGGAAGGGGCGGGGGCACCCCTTGGTGGGGTATCCTTCGGGGGGTGGGGGACCCTTGGGGGGGGCGCCCTTCGGAGGTGGCACCCGTGGGTGGGGGGCAACTGCGAGCGCGCGCAGCGCGCGAGCCACAATAAAATCCTAGTATATATATATTCTTGTCGTTCCCTTCACCGGTCTACCGGCTAGCTGGAAAGGGGTGCAGTTCGAGGCATGCGAAATCAAATACGCGAACAAGTGATTCTATTTTAAATTATCGTAAAATACCAATTTAATCCATCTTTAGGAAATTATCAAAGTAACAAATTCAGTACAACAATTGACTCGAGTCCGAACAAAATTCGTGGGTTATTACGCACGCAACGCTACTAATTCGAGGAGCCTTTTTCCGTGACTCGGGGAAGCCGACAATATCGAGTAGGATTCTACAGACGCGGACAATATCTCGGAACATGGTACACCACGTGCGCCTACCGTTTCCTACGCTGCTGGCCTCGATCCTCGCTGCGATGCCGGTCCTCTCGGTCTCTGCTTCTTATCAAAATTCTAGCGAAGCGGCTTCCACACTGCCAATTATTATTCGATCACTAATGTTACCGTCGGCACGAGCACGGATCGCTAAGGCTCCCGGAAATACGTTGGAACATGCTCGACGCAGTAACAAAATCTATCGAAGATGCGCGAGTACTGCTCGAGCGCGATCTTCTTTCTACTCTTTCTGTTTCCAATCTAACTGGAGTTACTCGCCGGAGGCTTATTGTCGCTGCTCACGGCTTGAAACTAACTAGAGTTACTCGCCGGAGGCTTATTATCTCTTCTCATGGCTCGAAGCTAACTCAAATCTTTTCGATAATTGTCGCACGCTATGCCGGGTTACGCGTGCCTCGGACGTCCGGGATGGGGGTCACGGCCTGCCATCGATTGACTTCGTCGATCGTCGCGTTGTTCCGCTGTCTCTCTCTCTTCTTCCATCCTCCGACGTCGCGAGCGTCTTCCCGGCCCTTTGCTGTAATTCCGAGAATTCTGTAAGTGATATTCACGGCAGTCAAACGTTCGAATAACGCTACGAGTTTACCATGACGAGAACGATTCGGTTGCTACGCTGGCTTTCGCGAGGCCTCGGTGCACGAGCACCCTAGGCCCAACGCGTTAATGCGAGCGTGTACTAACGCCTCGTCACATCCGCCCACTAGGCCAGACTACCCGCTCTAACGCGAGGTAGGCTCACGCCGATACACCATTGCAACGCGCTTTGCTGCAGAATCCCTCCTCAATCATGTCTCGCACTTCCTCCACCGTAATTCCATATTCAATAAATTTCCAACACCAACACAAAAGTTAAATCCAATTCTATTTCCCTTGGTCGTGCCGTCCGTTGCGGCCCACGTCGATACAAAATTAAACTAAAAAATGGCAAACAACAAAAGAACATTTCTTTCCGCAGAGACTTCGTCTCGTGCGGCTCTTTTTCTCCCAACTGAACAAAAAAATCAAATTCATTTCTCTTTCGCTGCCTCGCTCGTGCGTTTCCGCGTGTCCTTACATCGGCTACACGTGACGGCTGGCCATACCAAAAAAATAAAACAATATCGTAACTCAACAATTCTTACTGACTAATAGGAAAAAAGTTTTAGGCTCCTCTCGAGCGTCTCCAGAGCAACTTAATACAAAAAAACTAACATTGGCAACAGTAAAAAGAATTAAACAGTTCTTTTCCTTTTTTCAACTCAAAAATAAATCAGTCTTTCTTTTTTTTCTCGTTTCGCATTACGTTCGCGTAAATGCTATAAACTATTTCTTAAACACTATTGAGCAGTCCAGCGCTCCGGGGTTGGCACATTACTCACCAATTTCAGGTCCTTCACATGCCATCTCCCTGCAGGACGGCAGTCTGGATCGGTCAACTCTACTACGCTTGGCGACACGACTCTCACAACTTCGTACGGACCGGCGTATCTCTTCGCGAATTTCGAGGTCATATTATTTGCGGCATTTGATAGTACTCGGTACTTCCGATATACTCGATCTCCCGCGTGCAGCGGCACCTCGCGTCTTCGTCGATTATAATACGCGGCCTGTTTTTCTGATGCTTCACAAATTTTATTTGTTACGAGATCGCGCATCTCGACAAGTCTGTTCATTCTCGATACCCATTTTTCCATATCTGGGGCGTTCGGCGCGACTTCGTCCACTATCAAGCGTTTCCAATGCTGTGCTGACTTCGGTTCCCGCCCGAGATTTAAAAATGCTGGATTCACTCCAAGCGAAGAGTGGACCGCAGTATTATATGCGAACTGAAATTCCGCGATATGCAAGTCCCACTCGCTATGATCGCCGGAAACATAGCTCGATATCATTGTTTTTAAATTTCGGTTTACGCGCTCTAGAGGATTCGCCTATGCGTGATACGGTGGTGTCAGACTTCGTTCGATACCATATTCGTCCGTCATTCTTTTCACTGTCTGATTCACGTATTCTGTTCCGTTATCGGTCAACAGTACTCGCGGTGTACCCCAACGGCATAAAACGCGCGCGGTAGGCTTCTGTAATGGTTTTACCTGTCGCCGCCGGCGCAGGTACGCACTCGATCTATCGCATAATTAAATCTTCGAATACTATGAGATATTTGTTGCCGAACTTCGACCTTGGGTACGGTCCCGTAACATCTGATGCTACAATATCCCACGATTGGGCAACTACGCGCGGTCCCATAATTCCCATCGGTCTAGCTTGATTCACTTTGTGCAAGGCATACGTGACATATTTTCCTACGTTAGTCTTAACATTTCGGTACATTTCTCGCCAATAATAATGCGTGGCGACACGGCGATACGTTCTCTCTATACCCGGGTGTCCGGCCTGTTCGCTATCGTGCGCCTGTCGCAGAATATTTTCGCAGTCTTCCGAGGGCACTATCAGTTTCCACGCATCTAAATTTTCTCCCGTCGATTCTTTTAACGCATCAGGCCGATAAAAATACATAACATTTCCGTCGATCACCCAATCGGCGAACGCACGCGGATTTCGGTTGATAGCTTCGTGCCTCTCTGTATACCAGTCTATCTCAAACGCATCTCCCAGAGAATCAACCTGAGCGCTCCTGTCCGGTTCAATATCTTCGAACATTCTGGAGAGCGCATCCGCGGCTTCGTTCTCAGTACCTTTTCTATATTTAATTTTCATTTTATAGCCAGAAAGATCGAATGCCCATCTCACTAAGCGTCCTTTTGGTTCCATTAAATTGTGTAGCCACCGGAGGCTGCTATGGTCTGTCACTACTATAAATTCGTAACCTTCTAAGTATGGCCGAAATTTGCGAACAGACCACACTACCGCGAGGCATTCTCTCTCTGTTGTCGTGTAACGCGTTTCCGGCCCTGTCATCGCCCTGCTCGCGCATTCAATCAACGTTTCTCCGTCTTCCCCCGGCTGAGTTAGCACCGCGCCGATAACTTTGTCGCTCGCGTCGGTGTAAACAATAAACGGGATACTATAATTCGGGTATGTGAGAATCGCGGCATTTATTATTTCGTTTTTTACTGCGCAGAATGCAGCCTCCTCAACTTCGGTCCTTAACCATGATACTGTTTTACTCGTGAGGCGATTGAGTGGTCCTGCAACGCGCGAAATATTTTTCAAGTGCCGGTACCAATTAACCATTCCGTTAAATCGGCGCGATTCCGTGGCGTTTCGCGGTCGCGGATATTCAACTATCGGTCTTATGACTATCGGTCTACTGTTGTCTTAGTAGGGTTTTGACAGATTCTTATTTTATTTATTGTGTGATATATTGTACAGTTGTACTGTCGAGTCAGTATCGTTTGAGTCAGTGCTTGTCGTGTCTAACCTTGTTTCAGTCACTGAGAGCGGTCTCCATAGAGGTTCCTTCATTATTATTAACAAGAGCTGTTCGGGTCTGTAACTGTCAGCATGGGGATGAATTTTATTAACAACCGACAAGAGCTGTTTGGCTTCGTAGCTGCCAGTGTAGTGATTCTATAGACCCTCAACGACAAGAGCTATTTGGCTTCGTAGCCAGTGACATTGTACGAAACACTGATATTCAATACTCCGCTAGATGGCGAGCGGTCGAAGCGTTTCTCGCAAGTGACTTGAAGCCTGAACGTATATAAGACTGCAAAGCTGTCCTGAGTTCGACTATACACGAGGGGTTTACCCTTCGTTGACGTACCGAAATGTACTGTCTCGACACCAAGGGAAAGGAACAACAGGTTTCGCTCGATTCCTCTGAAGAATTTCATTATGATTCTTTCACCGATTTTTCTGTTTAATGGACGGAATCTTTTCACGATTCTCTTAAAGACGCTTTTCAAGATACTTTCGGAGCTTCTTTGAAAGATTCTCAGAATGCTTTCGGATAGAAACAATCTTGAAAAGAATCCTGGAAAGAATCTTGCTCCGGATCCTATACGTGATTCTTTTCAAGATTCCTTTAAAGATTCTTTCAAGACTTTTTTTAAGATTCTTTAAAAGAGTCTTCCCAGGATTCTTTTTTTCTACGCGGGTAGTTAATGTCCTTTGTTATAAGAGTTTTCGCAAGGAAGGTTAGAACTCATTCCATCACTTGCTTCAGTGTTCCAGTGGTCTTCAGACCAAATATGATGACGTTGTCCTTCTTTGCATTGATTATTGCTGTTTTTTTCTGCTCGGAGGTCTAAAGCCTGAAATTAAGGTCTTTGCGGATATCTTTGCAGGTCTGCATTTAAAGCACGGAGTTCATCAATTTGGTATTCGCAGTATTTTACCTGAGTTCCAACGGGTCTTAATTAGCTTGTAATTGTTTTTCGGGCTCACAGTAACCTTATCCGGTAGTTATTCGGTAATCGTATTTTCGACCTCGACTTTGCAATTCTGCAGCATGTCTTTCAACTCCTCGACAGATTTCTTGTCCATGTACAGTAGGGCCAAATCCCGGAGCCCGGGCCACAACCCCAAATGAACTTTTATGTAAACGAAAATTGGTATATAATGGTTTTCAAGGTCGCTGTTTACGAATTTGAAGTCCAAATTATTATAGAAGAAATGGCCGATCCAATATGGCGGATATACATGTGAAAAAAGTTCAAGTCCTTGACAAAAATTGGTTTATGGGGTCACATCTAGTCAGAATTTTCGAAAAAATCGATTTTTCGTTGTCGACGGATTCTTAAAGTATAACCTTGCAAAAATATTCTCTGAAAATTTTAAGTCGATCTGTTCACAATTGAGCGGGTTACGGCCGTTTTTACAGTTACGTTCTGCGAGCTGCGCGACGCAGGTATCACGGAGCAGGTGCGCGCTCCGAAAACCGGCGGTCCATTGCATACAACCAGGGCCGTTGTTGCCAATAAAGAACGCAAATTTAGGGTGGTGGTGGTTATAATCACGAGAGGTATATATTGTAACGATTATCGTACACCTTATATAGATGTATCGATCGGTAAGGGGTCATGACGAACCGCTCGACACAAGACAAACGAACTGACGATCGACTTGACAGCGATCGTAGTTTTTGATAACAGTCTTTTTCGGGACTTTGACAGGCACAGACGTGTTCACGGTGACATTTGCAATTTCGGGTTAAATAAATATTCTACCTATCGTTATTTTGATAATTGGTTTTTTAATTATTTCACTCGGTCGTTACAATATATTCGAAATCGAAAGCCGTCACAGTACAGCAGTTGACTTCGAAGCACTCACTACATTCAGTTAAACGTGTTCTTCTAATATTTGAAGTACGAAAAACAAATAAATCGTGCGAAAGGCTCGAGAGAATTACGAGAATCGGCGAATGTTCGGAAGTCGCGGCCGAGGATTGTTTGTCCCCGAGACTGTTCGATTGAATATCGAATACTAAATTTTATAACAGAAAATAAGTCCGAAGACTTTACCGCGTGGGTCGATTGCGGTAAACATAGCTGCCCATGTAGCTGCGTGTATGTTCAACGAAGGATGTGCTTCACTTTTATCAATGCTGCAAGCAATGGGAGTAAGCTGCGGTCAAAATTGCCACGCGTACGTGACGGAAGAAGACGAAAAGCGCGTGGACACGGCTGAGCGCCGCGCTCAATCTAAAACTCGTAAAGCAAGATTATCGCGAAGACAGCACCAAATTGGAATTTTAGAGGCAGCTACGTCTGCAGAAGGATTGTTGTACGGGCCGGACATCGATGATTCAATTTAGAGGTAATAAATTACACTTTATCTATGTATATACCCGACTTGAAACTTTAAATGCGTTTTTCTCGAAACGGCTTTTTCAAAATCGGCGACCACGATATCTCAAAAACGAGTGGACCGATTTACTTGAAATTGTTCACACTTTTTTTTGTATCAAAAGGCAGTCCTTAATCGAAGGATTTTTTTTTCGATGAATGCTTTTTTTATATGAAGTAAAATGTAGTGAATATTTCACCGAAACTTAGACTTTCACTTTCGATCGCCAACCATTTTTTCAAAAATTAATATTTTATCAAATCCTTCGATTAAGGACCAGATAATACGATAAAAACTTAATTTACTTGGTTTTTTTATTTCAGATCATTGGTGTGGAAGTTACAGTGGTCACCGCGGAAGGCTTTTTTTGAACAGCTGTCCGGGAAATATATTATATTGGTTACATTTGTGATTTTTTTCCAATAAGAAAATTATGAAACATAGTCAAAGATATACCCTTTACGATAACAAAAACAGGTCGAAACCTGCAATCATTTTCCCAAAACTAATTCACAAAAACACGCGTTTTTTTCGGCCGCCAACTAGGTATAACCCCTTATACGGGATTGCGAGGATTCTGATTATGAATTGAAAGTCCAATTTATTGTAAACAAATTGGCCGCTTCAATATGGCCGACATACGCATGAAAAAAAAACAGAATTCAATAAAAATTATTATACGCGGATTTTTACTTTTGATTATGACCATTTGTAAAAACCAATAATAAAATAAAATACCAATTGACATTCATAATGAATATCAGAGTCGGAGTCCGAATATGTCGATGTTTCCTCCTTCACAACTGTTGAAACATCTAATTTTCCTGTAGAGCGGAGGCTAATTTGAGTAGCGTATGCTAACTCGTTCGACGTGAATGTTGTGCGTATCGTATTCATCGGTCTTCCTTCTTTTTAACCTTTCACTGGAAGATTCAAAGTCTCGGGACAGGCGATCACCTTTTCTAGTTGGTGTTTTTTTAGAAGTGGCAGTTACGACAAAAGATACCGGCGCGCTAAGGCATTCATCGTTGTTCTTGAAAAAGATGTACTCTGTCGTATTAGCCTTCTGCCACATTTTTCTCATTTTATGGAACAACGCTGAAAAGATCGCTTTTAAGTCTTCACGTACCTATACTGAACGTCCACCTTTCTCTGATATTTTTTTTCCAGGTGTTTTATTACAGAAGCCAATCTATCCTTCATATACTTCCTGACGACCATAAACATTTCTTTCCTGGTATAGTTCAAGTGTTCATAACCAGATCCTGTATTAAATACATACAAAACTTTTAACACCAGAAAGAAACAAAATACAAACTGACGTTATGGACTACTATATTAGTTAGAATCACTCGACGCCTGTGTAGAAAAATATAGTACAGAAAAGATTCTCGGCGAAATGTTGGTGAGAATCTCACAGAGAATATCGAGAATCTCGCCGACAATCGCGCCGACAATCTGGTCGAGAATGTGTGTGCGTGTGCGTGTGCGTGTGCGTGTGCGTGTGCGTGTGCGTGTGCGTGTGCGTGTGCGTGTGCGTGTGCGTGTGCGTGTGCGTGTGCGTGTGCGTGTGCGTGTGCGTGTGCGTGTGCGCGTGCGCGTGCGCGTGCGTGTGCGTGTGCGCGTGCGCGTGCGCGTGCGCGTGCGCGTGCGCGTGCGCGTGCGCGTGCGCGTGCGCGTGCGCGTGCGCGTGCGTGTGCGCGTGCGCGTGCGTGTGCGTGTGCGTGTGCGTGTGCGTGTGCGTGTGCGTGTGCGTGTGCGTGTGCGTGTGCGTGTGCGTGTGCGTGTGCGTGTGCGTGTGCGTGTGCGTGTGCGTGTGCGTGTGCGTGTGCGTGTGCGTGTGCGTGTGCGTGTGCGTGTGCGTGTGCGTGTGCGTGTGCGTGTGCGTGTGCGTGTGCGTGTGCGTGTGCGTGTGCGTGTGCGTGTGCGTGTGCGTGTGCGTGTGCGTGTGCGTGTGCGTGTGCGTGTGCGTGTGCGTGTGCGTGTGCGTGTGCGTGTGCGTGTGCGTGTGCGTGTGCGTGTGCGTGTGCGTGTGCGTGTGCGTGTGCGTGTGCGTGTGCGTGTGCGTGTGCGTGTGCGTGTGCGTGTGCGTGTGCGTGTGCGTGTGCGTGTGCGTGTGCGTGTGCGTGTGCGTGTGCGTGTGCGTGTGCGTGTGCGTGTGCGTGTGCGTGTGCGTGTGCGTGTGCGTGTGCGTGTGCGTGTGCGTGTGCGTGTGCGTGTGCGTGTGCGTGTGCGTGTGCGTGTGCGTGTGCGTGTGCGTGTGCGTGTGCGTGTGCGTGTGCGTGTGCGTGTGCGTGTGCGTGTGCGTGTGCGTGTGCGTGTGCGTGTGCGTGTGCGTGTGCGTGTGCGTGTGCGTGTGCGTGTGCGTGTGCGTGTGCGTGTGCGTGTGCGTGTGCGTGTGCGTGTGCGTGTGCGTGTGCGCGTGCGCGTGCGCGTGCGCGTGCGCGTGCGCGTGCGCGTGCGCGTGCGTGTGCGTGTGCGTGTGCGTGTGCGTGTGCGTGTGCGTGTGCGTGTGCGTGTGCGTGTGCGTGTGCGTGTGCGTGTGCGTGTGCGTGTGCGTGTGCGTGTGCGTGTGCGTGTGCGTGTGCGTGTGCGTGTGCGTGTGCGTGTGCGTGTGCGTGTGCGTGTGCGTGTGCGTGTGCGTGTGCGTGTGCGTGTGCGTGTGCGTGTGCGTGTGCGTGTGCGTGTGCGTGTGCGTGTGCGTGTGCGTGTGCGTGTGCGTGTGCGTGTGCGTGTGCGTGTGCGTGTGCGTGTGCGTGTGCGTGTGCGTATGCGTGTGCGTGTGCGTGTGCGTGTGCGTGTGCGTGTGCGTGTGCGTGTGCGTGTGCAACTCCGAAAGTTTGAACGCCAATAACTCAAGAACCGTTCTGTATATCGCGCTCAAATTCGGCACACAAGTGTAGCAGTAGACTCTCTTCAGCTGTAGCAATTTTCGATAAAATTTGTGCGAAAATTTCGATTTTTTGCCGCTTTGAATTATTTAAAAAAAGGAGGTGGTCACTCTATCTTTCGTAAAATTTAGTCTATTTTGCTAAATAGTTGGTTATAACAGCAGGTACACTCAATGTTGTTTGGTAGTGAATTTGGCTCGAATCGGCAAAGTGGTTCAGATTTTATGGAATTTTGAATTTTTTAAAAAATTGACATTATCGCACTATTGTAACTTTTGCAAAACTTGAAATAGCTATCTCAAATTTTATATATAAATGAAACAATATTCAGCCATTATACATGTTGTGATGTGCCCCTCGTGGAAGTATTTCGGCGACTTCACAAGGAGCCCGACCAAATATAACGACGTCCAGAATTTTTCACACTCTTTTATTATGTCCGCACTTTCCACAATATTTACCTATTTTTGCTGGGCGCCAGGCTCTTTATTATATTCCCGAAAGCCAGGGAATAACCTTTCGTTGTTCTTGTCGTTCTCTTCACCGGTCTACCGGCTAGCTGGAAAGGGGTGCAGTTCGGGGCATGCGAAATCAAATATGCGAACAAGTGATTTTATTTTAAATAATCGTCAAATTACCAATTTAATCAATACCTAGGAAATTTTCAATGTAATAAATCAAGTACAAAATATGACTCGAGTCCGAACAAAATTCGCGGGTAATTACGCACGCAACGCTACTAATTCGAGGAGGATTTTACAGACGCGGACAATATCTGGAAAAATGGTGCACCACGTGCGCCTACCTTTTCCTACGCTGCTGGCCCTGATCTTCGCTGCGATGCCGCTCCTCTCGACTCTCTGCTTTTTACGAAAATCCTAGCGAAGCGGCTTCCACTCAGCCAATTATTATTCTCTCGATCACTAATGTTACCGTCGGCACGAGCACGGTTCGCTAAGGCTCGCGGAAACACATTGTAACACGCTCGACGCGGTAACAAAAATCTATCGATGATGCGCGAGTACTGCTCGAGCGCGATCTTTTTTCTATTCTTCCTCTTTACTTGTTTGGGTTCACGCTCGTGTGACGCTCCCAATCTAACCGGAGTTGATCGCCGGAGGCTTATTATCTCTGCTCACGGCTCGAAGCTGACTAAAATGTTTTCGATAATTATCGCACGCTATGCCGGGTTACGCGTGGCTCGGACGTCCGGGGTGGGGGTCACGGCCTGCCATCGATCGACTTCGTCGATCATCGCATTATTCCGCTGTCCCTCTCTCTCCTCCCATCCTTCGACGTCGCGAGCGTCGTCCCGGCCCTTTGTTCTAATTCCGAGAATCCTGTAAGTGATATTCACGCCAGTCAAATGTTCGGATAACGCTACGAGTCAACTATGACGAGGAACGATTCGGCTGCTAACGATTCGAGGCTTTCGTGAGGCCTCGATGCACGAGCACACTAGGCCCAGCGCGTTGATGTTAGCGTGTACTAACCCCTCGTCACATCCCCCCACTAGGCCAGACTACCCGCTCTAACGCGAGGTAGGTTCACGCTGATACACCATTGCAACGCGCTTTTAAGCAGAATCGCTCCTCAATCATGTCTCGCACTTACTCAACCGTAATTACGTATTCAATAAATTTACCACACTGTTGGAGAATCCGTCAGCTGACGGCTCTCTCCGCGGGCGCCCACGGCGCGGCAGCACCTCGCGGGCAGCGACAACGCAACGCTCGCTTGACTCGAGCGCGAGATTCGCTGATTTGACTCGCGCTCCTGTCACCACGCGTGCTTACCAGCTTTTAGATTCACTTCCGATTTGGACCGCGCATACGTTACATTAGTATACAGCTCTCGGCTTCATCTCAAACAAAGTTTTGCTCAGTTAATTGTTCCGCTTACGAGTAATCAACGCTGCTCAATAACAACAGCTTGATACTCGCTCAACTCATTGTGTTCTGCTCATCGTGCTCGACCAGCGATTAATATAATCGTCCGGGAAACTCCATCTCTTTGTGACCGCTCACCGCCATTACGTGCTGCTCATAGTGTATTGTTAAAGTGAATATAAGTGCATTATTCATCACATACTTTTGTGCCTCGAGAAACTTTATTTATAACACCTGCTCCCCCATCCACGAACCCGCTCAGTGATTAAGTCAGCACACACCAACACCAAAATTTCAATGCAGTAAAAATCATTTTATTAAATCAATCTTAATTCTAATACCCTCGGTCGTGCCGTCCGTCGCTGGTCCACGCCGGTACAAAATTAAACTAAAAAAAATGGCAAACAACAAAAAAAAAAACATTTCTTTCCGCCGAGACTTCTTCTCGTGCGGCTTCTTTTTCCTCAACTAAACCAAAAATCAAATAATTTTTCTTCCGTTGCCTCGCTCGTGCGTATCCGTGTGTCCTTATGTCGGCTACACGTGACGGCTGGTCACACAAAAAAATAAAACAATATCGTAACTCAATAATTCTTACTGACTAATAGGAAAAAAAAGTTTTACGCTCCTCTCATGCATCTCCAGAGCAACACAATAAAAAAATCAACATTGAAACCAGTAAAAAAAAATTAAACAGTTCTTTTCCTTTTTTCAACTCAAAAATAAATCAGGCTTTTTTTCCGTTTCGTATTATTTTCGCGAACATGCTATAAACTATTTCTTCAACACTATTGAGCAGTCGAGCGCTCCGGGGTTGGCACATTACTCACCAATTTCAGGTCCTTCACATGCCATCTCCCTGCAGGACGGCAGTCTGGATCGGTCAACTCTACTACGCTTGGCGACACGACTCTCACAACTTCGTACGGACCGGCGTATCTCTTCGCGAATTTCGAGGTCATATTATTTGCGGCTTTTGACACTACGCGGTACTTCCGATATACTCGATCTCCCGCGTGCAACGCCACCTCGCGTCTTCGTCAATTATAATACGCAGCCTGTTTTTCTGATGCTTCACGAATTTTATTTGTTACGAGATCGCGCATTTCGACAAGGCTGCTCATTTTCGATACCCATTTTTCCCTATCTGGGGCGTTCGGCGCGACTTCGTCTACTATCAAGCGTTTCGAATGCTGTGCTGATTTCGGATCCCACCCGGGATTTAAAAATGTCGAACTTACTACAAGCGAAGAGTGTACCGCAGTATTATATGCGAACTTAAATTCTGCGATATGCAAGTCCCACTCGCTATGATCGCCGGAAACGTAGCTCGATATCATCGTTTTTAAATTTCGGTTTACGCGTTCTACAGGATTCGCCTGTGCGTGATACGGTGGCGTTAACCTTCGTTCTATTCCATATTCGTCTGTCATTCTTTTTACCGTCTAGTTCACGTATTCCGTCCCGTTATCAGTCAATAGTACTCGCGGTGTACCCCAACGGCATAAAACGCGCGCGCGGAAGGCTTCTGTAATGGTTTTACCTGTCGCCGCCGGCGCAGGTACGCACTCGATCCATCGTGTAAATAAATCTTCGAATACTATGAGATATTTGTTACCGAACTTCGACCTTGGGTACGGTCCCATCACGTCTGATGCTACAATATCCCATGGCTGGGCAACTACGCGCGGTCCCATAATTACCATCGGTCTAGCTTGATTCGCTTTGTGCAACGCACACGTGACACATTTTCTTACATATCTCTTAACATCGCGGTACATTCCTGGCCAATAATAATCCGTAGTGACACGGCGATACGTTCTTTCTACACCCGGGTGTTCGGCCTATTCGCTATCGTGTGCCTGTCGCAGAATATTGTCGCAGTCTTCCGAGGGCACTACCAGTTTCCACGCATCTAAATCTTCTCCCGTCATTTCTTTTAACGCATCGGGCCGATAGAAATACATAACATTTCCCGCGATCACCCAATCGGTGAACGCACGCGGATTTCGGTTGATAGCTTCGCGCCTCTCTGCATACCAGTCTATCTCGAACGCCTCGCCCAGAGAATCAACCTGAGCGCTCCAGTCCGGTTCAATATCTTCGAACATTCTGGAGAGCGCATCCGCGGCTTCGTTCTCGGTACCTTTTCTATATTTAATTTTCATTTTATAGCCAGAAATCTCGAATGCCCATCTCGCTTAGCGTCCTATTGGGTCGACTAAATTATGTAGCCAACGGAGGCTGCTATGGTCTGTCACTACGGTAAATTCGTAACCTTCTAAGTATGGCCGAAATTTCCGAACAGACCACACTACCTCGAGGCATTCTTTTTCTGTTATCGTGTAACGCGTTTTCGGCCCTGTCATCGCCCTGCTCGCGCATTCAATCAACTTTTCTCCGTCTTCCCCTGGCTGAGTTAGCACCGCGCCGATACCTTTGTCGCTCGCGTCGGTGTAAACAATAAACGGGATACTATAATTCGGGTATATGAGAATCGCGGCATTTATTATTTCGTTTTTCACTGCGCGAAATGCAGCCTCCTCAACTTTGGTCCATATCCACGATACTGCTTTACTCGTGTGGCGATTGAGTGGTCCTGCAACGCGCGAAATATTTTCCGTTAAATCAGCGCCATTCCGTGGCGTTTCGCGGATATTCTACTATCGGTCTTATCTTTTCAGGGTCCGGCCGCAATCCATCGCGATTTACCAAAAATCCTAGGTATCGTACTTCGTTCCGACAAAATTCGCTCTTCTCAAAATTTAATATGAGGCCCGTTTCTCGAATAATACCGAAGATCTTCGTGATCCATTCGAGGTGATCTTCGAACGTATAATTCACGGTTATAATATCGTCGAGATACGCGACACGTCCGGCTCGTGCTCAGGGCCTATCAATCTATCCATGAGCCTCTGAAACGTCGCGGGCGCGTTGCATAAACCGTAGGGCATCCTTCGAAATTCGAACAATCCCTTTCCTTCGACAATAAAAGCAGTGAAGTGATGGCTGTTCTCTTCCATTAATATCTGGTGGTACGCAGCGCTCATATATAATGTCGTGATGTACACAGTCTCTTGCAATTTACTTAATATCGTGTCCATTCGCGGATGCGGATACGCGTCTTTACGTGTTACTTTCTTTAATTCCCTATAATCCACTCAAAATCTTCATTTATTATTTGGCTTCGCGACCATTACCGGAGGACTCGCCCGGTCACTCTGAGAAACTTCGATGATTTTAGCGGTCAACATACGATCTACTTCGGCGTTTAATTTTTCAACGACTATTGGAGAGCGCCGGTACATTCGTTGTTTCACGGCTTTTTCGTTTGGCGCGTTTATCACGTGCTGTGTTAATATTACCGCAATATCGAAATTTTATGGTATGGTCGGTATTATTTCCGCAAGCAGCGCTTTCAGGCGATCCGGCTGTGTGTCTACAAGCTCTTGTAAACCAAAACAAACACCGAGCATACCATCGGGTGTTCTATCCAGGGATGGGCATACTCGAATACTTTTGATATTCGAATATTAAAATAATACCGAATACAACCCGATTCATTATTTATTTAAAAATGAATACTGAATTGAGATCAACTCATTATTCATTTCTCAAATGAATACTAAATTTTGTTAGATTCATTACTCATTAAAAAAATGAATACTGAATTGAGGTGAATTCATTATCTGTTTTGAAATGAATACGGATTCGAGGTGGATTCATGATCCATTTTCAAATGAATAATAAATCCACCTAAATTCAGTATTCATTCTTAAACAAATAATGAGTCTCATTCGATCCAGTGAAAAATAATAAAGCCTTCCTCCCCTTTGCCTTTTGCGTGTGCGCGAAGCGCGCGTGACACTATAACCTTCTATTATATATGGTCTTAAGTTTATGACGAATACATATATATATATATATATATATATATATATATATATATATATATATATATATATATATATATATATATATATATATAGTAGTAAATATATATATATATATATATATATATATATATATATATATATATATATATATATATTTACTACTGCGGCTCACGGATAGTCAAGTGACGCGGTAGCGTCTCGACGCAAACTATTAAATACGAATTTCCTATATATATATATATATATATATATATATATATATATATATATATATATATATATTTACTACTGCGGCTCACGGATAGTCAAGTGACGCGGTAGCGTCTCGACGCAAACTATTAAATACGAATTTCCTCTACGGGCAAGTATTTGTGTACAATTTCTTCGTCCTCTGATTCCTCACTATATGAATAAGAGAGAGTTCAGTTGACTGCGTACGAGCAAGTGTATCACTTCGTACACATCGTATCGCAGCGGATACGGATACGGATATTGCTGTGTATAAGGAGGACTCTGCAATTCAGCTGCCAAAACATCTTCGTTGCGCCAGTCATACTCTGAGTCTGATTGCTACTACCGATGTAATGAAGACAATTAAGCATGCGCGTAACCTTGCTCAACATCACGATAAGACCATAGCTCGTTGCAATACTCTGTGGAAGATGTTGCGGTCGCCGAATCAACGAGAGATCATGACGAAAACGATGGGAAAAGCATTATCGAGACCAGTAGTAGTACGCTGGAATTCATTGTTTTCGTCATTAGAGCAAATTATTAGTCTACGTGTTGAAATTAATAAACTCAACGACGTGATTGAAAACAAGACTCCCTTAAGAGAAGCAGATTATGATTACATCGCAGAGTATCTGATTTATTTGAGACCTATTGCCGAAACCATTGATAAATTACAAGGAGAAACATATTGGTTCTACGGCTATCTAACAATAAGCTTAATTTCGGTGCAAAGGCGACTCTCTAAAATTTACGCTATTGTAAACCCATTCTACAGGGTATCATTGAAAGCGTTAAAACTCAATTTTCCGCCTTTTTTGAAGTCGAGGGAGATGGACGCGACGCTGCTATCGCAGCCGTTCTACTACAAGAGCACATGGCTTGGCACTTTTAGCAGCGACGCTCAAATACTGATTCGTCACGCGTTAATGCAGTCTGCCAAAAGCTTAACCGGAACAGCGAGATCGACCACGAATGCCTCTGCACCAGACCAGGACTTTTTTGATCTTGGTAACGAACCGAATATCTTTAACGAAAGTAACGCAGTATTTGAAGCAACGGACGCTGAAATAGAGGTTTTGCGGTACATGAGAGACCCTTGCACCCAAGACTTATGCACACTTAACGCATACCCCTACGTTACAATACACCGCTTCCATCATCTGCTCCTGTAGAACGCTTATTTTCGTATGCGACCATGATGAATTTGCCGCAGTACAATCGGTTAAATGATAGTAACTTTGAGCAACGAGTGTTGGCTGTCTGTAATGCAAAACAAGCGTTTGAGTAGAATTGGTATTGCATATTCATCGGCTTAATGTATCATGATATGTTTATTTATGTACGCAAAACCCGAAACCGCGAATAAAAAGTAAAATCAAAAAAACCCGATTGTATTATTCACGTTGAATCCCTTTTTCCACAAATATTCAATTTTACGGTATCCGAATACTGAATAAATACTGAATCGAGTTGAATTCATTATACTTTTCAGAATAAATACTGAATCGAGTTGGATTCATTATTCGTTTCAGAATGAATACTGAATCGAGGTAGATTCACTATCCATTTCAACAACGAATAATAAATCCAACTCGATTCAATATTTATTCTGAAAAGTATAATGAATTCAACTCAATTCAATACTCATTTAAAAAATACATAATAAATACATCTCGATTGAGTATTTATATTAAAATGAATAATGAATAAAATATTTTTATTATTCGTGAATAAAAAAGTATTCGAGTATGCCCATCCCTGGTTCTATCCCTACTTCTTCCAACGACCACGTGCTACGACCGCCGTGTACATTAACTCCAAAGACGCCAATAAAATCCATTGCCAATAAACAATTCGATTTTAAATTTTTAACGATTATTGACGGAAACCATTTTTGCACGCTGTTGTGCCCGAAAAGGTGCATGAGTAATCAGTTCGTCGCGTTAGGGACGGGATAGATAAAATGAAGGAATCTTTCATTTTTAATGAAGGAAATTAAATATGATAATTCTTTGCGCGAATTATCCCGATACAAGTATGTGAGTCTAACTCGAGCCCAACCGTTCGATTCAAATAATCAATTAAGACTGACTCTACTTCTGACTGTTACTCACCAATTTGCCTAAAATTGGTGCGTATGCATTTAATACTTCCGTGTTAATTTCCGCATCGAACGACACTGCTTCCGCGCGCGATGTCGCGCGCTCTTTCGAAATCGCGCGATTGCCCAATCGTGCATTGAACTTGTTCGGTCATTGACCGAACAATTTCCTTTTGAAATTCGGGGCGCAACATCCCTGCCCTCTTAAAAAAGAAAAATTGATTTTCTATTTTTCTTGGTTGAACTCGGTTTTACAAATTTTAAAAGTTTTTTTATATTATTTCAAATTAAACAGATTAATTTCCCGACATGAATTGACGACACATGAAAATATTATTTCCCTATTTTTATTCTAATTTTTTCGCCAAGCCTTG